>CAIGQV010016547.1:6104181-6129779 GCA_903798115.1 Danio jaintianensis
TACTGGCGGTTCACCGAACCCCAGCGAGTCAGGAGGCTTTGGTTCAGAAGGTACTGGCGGTTCACCGAACCCCAGCGGATCAGGAGGCTTTGGTTCAGGATGTACTGGCGGTTCACCGAACCCCAGTGAGTCAGGAGGCTTTGATTCAGGAGGTACTGGCGGTTCACCGGACCCCAGCGAGTGAGGAGGCTTTGGTTCAGAAGGTACTGGCGGTTCACCGAACCCCAGTGAGTCAGGAGGCTTTGGTTCAGGAGGTACTGGTGGTTCACCGAACCCCAGCGGATCAGGAGGCTTTGGTTCAGGATGTACTGGCGGTTCACCGAACCCCAGCGGATCAGGAGGCTTTGATTCAGGAGGTACTGGTGGTTCACCGAACTCCAGCTGGTCAGGAAACTTTGATTCAGGAAACACTGGTTGTTCATCGAGCTCCAGCGAGTCGAGAGACTTTGACTCAGGAATCACTGACTGTTCATCGAGCTCCAGCGAGTCAAGGGACTTTGATTCAGGAGGTACTGGTGGTTCATTGAACTCTAGCTGGTCAGGAAACTTTGATTCAGGAAACACTGGTTGTTCATCGAGCTCCAGCGAGTCGAGGGACTTTGATTCAGGAGGTACTGGCGGTTCACCGAACTCCAGCTGGTCAGGAAACTTTGATTCAGGAAAACCTGGTTGTTCATCGAGCTCCAGCGAGTCGAGAGACTTTGACTCAGGAATCACTGACTGTTCATCGAGCTCCAGCGAGTCGAGGGACTTTGATTCAGGAGGTACTGGCGGTTCACCGAACCCCAGCGAGTCAGGAGGCTTTGGTTCAGGAGGTACTGGCGGTTTACCGAACACCAGTGGATCAGGAGGCTTTGGTTCAGGATGTACTGGCGGTTTACCGAACCCCAGCAGATCAGGAGGCTTTGGTTCAGGATGTACTGGCGGTTCACCGAACCCCAGTGAGTCAGGAGGCTTTGATTCAGGAGGTACTGGCGGTTCACCGAACCCCAGCGGATCAGGAAACCCTTCTAGCAGCACTAAGGAATCACAAACCCCCAACAGTTCCTCGTGGGACTCAGACAACTGCTCCAGCAGCACTGAGAAGTCACACGGCTCTGCCAGCCCTTCATGGGGCTCAAGTGGCACCTCCCGCCTTTCGTGGGGCTCAGACGGCTGCTCCGGCAGCACTGGGAAATCACACGGCTCTGCCAGCCCATCATGGGACTCAAGTGGAGGCTCCGGCCTCTTGTGGGACTCAGATGACTGCTCTAGCAGCACTGGGGAGTCGCACAGCTCTGCCAGCCCTTCATGGGGCTCAAGTGGCACCTCCGGCTTTTCGTGGGACTCAGACGACTGCTCTAGCAGCACTGTGGAGTCGCACAGCTCTGCCAGCCCTTCATGGGGCTCAGAAAAAAAAAACGTGAACTTGACCGACGAGGATAGGAACGGAGCTTGAGTTTGGCTTTTCTCCTCTTGTTCTGCTGTGGTTCCTCCTCCTCCAGAACAGAAATAGTGAGGGGAGAGCCCGACAACAAGAGGGCAAACTCCATAAAAAAATATAGACCACAATCCTCCTCATAAGCTGGCATATGAGGACGAATTGGGTCTGAAAGTCCTCCCTTAAAAAACATCATCAGCAGTATCTCTGGATAACTGCTTCTCGGGGCCAAGTTCAGAAACTCCGCTATGTATCGCTCAACGGAGCGATTACCCTGCTGGAGTCTGATGATCTCATCATCTGCTGGATCCATTATGGCTCGTTCGTTCTATCACGTTACTGGGAGGTATTGCAGACGGGACAAGAGGTAGGTAGGATCCATGTGCATTTAATGATGAGACATCGTGCAAAAACAGGACATAGTGCAAAAACAAAGTAACAAAATAACAAAACTTGAACTAAGACAAACATAAGCAAAACAAACTATACAATACCACTAGGAACCGGACTAGGACATCAAAAAGACATTTAACGAACGAGCAAAGACAAGACGGGTGCAGGGTATATTTAAAGTCCAACAAATCAGAGGTGAACGGGATGCAGCTGCGGAAGTGATCAGTGTAAGTGATGACCGGGTGTGTGTGACGGAATGCTAGGAAATGTAGTTGTAGTAGTTCACCAGCGATCTCTAGAGTCCCAGATCGCTGGTGATCATGACACCCTTCCTTCCTTCCTACTCTCTTTCTTTTCTTTTATCTCTCTACTTTCTTTTAATTAATTCCTGACTTATTTTCTTATTCTTATATTCGTCCTTCCCTCCATTCTTTCTTTCTTTCTTTCTTTCTTTCTTTCTTTCTTTCTTTCTTTCTTTCTTTCTTTCTTTCTTTCTTTCTTTCTTTCTTTCATTTTATGCTTCTATTGACTTACTTCCTTCCCTTTTTCTTTCTTTCCTTTTCCCTTCTTTCTTTCTTTCTTTCTTTCTTTCTTTCTTTTTTCCTTTCTTTCTTTTTTCCTTTCTTTCTTTCTTTCTTTCTTTCTTTCTTTCTTTCTTTCTTTCTTCTTTCCTCCCTTTCTTCCTTTCTTCCTTCCTTTTATTTTGCTTCATTTCCTCTTATCTTCACATTCTCTCTTATTATTTGTCGTCCGGTCTCTGTTCGTTTCCCTATTCTTTTCTATAACTATAATAATAGCTGCACTTCAGTCTGGTTTACTTCTGTCAAATAAACCCTGTGGGCTACAGATTCACAAGCCTTTACAGATCTCTCAACTCTAATGTTAGAAACAGTGTTAGAATTAACAAACCATTTTTATGAGTGCAAGTAACACAGTGCATCATTCAAGTTCTATGAGTGGATCTGCACTTCCCAACTCAACTGCACATTGTGATTTACTGAACAGTATAAAGCCAGTGCTTTAATTCAATTATTTGTGCAATTCACTGATGGATGGATGGATGGCTGGATGGATGGATGGATTGATTGATAGTCATATTCCTAGAAGCACCTGTGGCTTGTTTATCCATTCATTCATTCATTCATTCATTTTCCTTTATTCATCAAAATTCCTTTTTTAACAAATCAATTGTGCTGCCACAGCGGAATGAACTTATCCAGCATATGTTTTATGCAGCGGATACCCTTTCAGCTGCAACCAAGCACTGGGAAACATCCATACACACTCAAGCACACACATAAACTACGGCCAATTTAGTTTATTCAATTCACCTATAGCGCATGTCTTTGGACTGTGGGGGAAACCGGAGCATCCGGAGGAAACCCACGCCAACACGGGGAGAACATGCAAACTCCATGCAGAAATGCCAACTGGCTCAGCCGGGACTCGAACCAGTGACCTTCTTGCTGTGAGGCGACAGTGCTAACCACTGAGCCACCGTGTTGCCCTGTGGCTTGTTTAGTAAACAGATTTTTTTAAAAAAAAGCTTTTTTTCTTAGGAGAGAAAAAATATGAGCAGAATTAAGTTTGATACCAAAGTCATTAATATAGATATAATATTCATTCATTCATTCATTTTCATTTCGGCTTAGTCCCTTTATTAATCTGGGGTCGCCACAGCGGAATGAACCGCCAACTTATCCAGCATATGTTTTACGCAGCGGATGCCCTTCCAGCTGCAACCCATCACTGGGAAACATCCATACACACTCATTCACACACATACGCTACGGACAATTTTGCCTACCCAATTCACCTATACCACATGTTTTTGGACTTGTGGGGGAAACCGGAGCACCCGGAGGAAACCCACGCGAACACGGGGAGAACATGCAAACTCCACACAGAAACGCCAACTGACCCAGCCGAGGCTCGAACCAGCGATCTTCTTGCTGTGAGGCGAACGTGCTACCCACTGCGCCACCGTGACGCCAGATATAATATTATAAAATGAATATATGAGAATATAGATATGTGGCCAGGGGACAGAGAGAACTAAAGAGCTATGATTTGTTTGCACTGTTTTATCATTGATAATGATCACTTTTTCTTGTTCATCTGGAAGAAAGCTTAGAAAGAGGTGCAGTAAATTGTGTAATAAATGTGTTCTGAGCGCTCTCTGGATAAGTATCTTTTTAAATGATTAATTGATAAATATTCTCATATACATGAAGGTGGGGCCCTAAAACCATAGACGCCAGATTAGTTGGTTAGTATTTTAAGATTCACTGGAGCTGACAGCACAATTGATTTGTAAAGTCCTGTGGCAGCAGCATATTGTAGAGCTTCGGGCAGTGTGTGCAGCCGAAGCAGGAACATACAGTGTATAATATTCATAGTGCACTGCACACAGTCTGTGCTCATCTATTGGTTTTTGCCTGGTTTATATATTTATTTCCCCCACTAATATAGTAATAGAGTAATATATTTGTGTATTTGAATGAGAGAAAGAAAAAAGCTGATTTTTATATATATATTTTAATATATACTAAATTAATAAATCGCTTAATCCAAATTATCTTACTAGTTAATCAACAAACATGTTGGTGCATATTTAGATTTATTTTTCAGTTTTGTAAGTACTAACCATAGATGCATATTCCATAAATAAATATTATACTAAGTATGTACTAATTTATTTGACCACTTATCACTATGTATGCAGAAAGTGCATTACAGAGCATTTGCATTTAACCAGAACAGTAGAGACCGCAAGCAAAATGAACCAATCAATGACTTTGTGGAAATTAGGCTCGTCGGAGAGGTTAAAGAGGTGGGCATTAGTTAAATCAATACCACACAAAGCAAGATACATATTTCAATGACAGATGCAACAGCACTGGAATATACTGTCATGACCAAAATATTATTGCATTACCCAAACAGACTAAAAGTATCGAATGACACCACTGTGACGTTTTGCTTTCTGCGAATTGAGTGTACTGTCAGTGCTGTAAACGATAGGATCGCCAAACATGTACTTGCCAATCTTATTGACCTTTCTAATGAGCTTTCTGCTGTCAAAATCATTAATTAGCTATTGAAAATCCATTTTGATTTTTGACAAATTGCAAACTCTCCCTTGAAATACACACAGAGACATCTGCAGTCCTTTACAGTCAATGTAATGTCCATGGGACCCTCAAATTAAGAAGACAGTCTACTAATACTCTAATGACTTATACTTGACATGTGCATTATTTGCAAAGCAACTTATAATCAACAAAATATCTAAGGACTGTGACACATCAAGCCAACTGTGCTACATCTGGGCCAAAACATTTGTGCTTGAACACACTGCAAAAACTACAGTCAGTAGGTCACTAGCAGGTACTGTGTGTGTGTGTGTGCGTGTGTGTGTGCGTGTGCTTGTGTGATTGTGTCTGTGTGTATGTGTGAGGAAATAACTTTCTATATTAGCATCAGTATCAGCAGTCTATATTTATCATTCAGAAAGGGAAATTGAAACTAGGACTAGAGACACAAACATTAAACAAAGCAGCAGTCACCTGCAATTTTAAATATGAATGATGTTCACTTTCTTTGTTCCAGGCAGCTTGTGTCGTTATGAATATATTTGTGTATTGAAATGCTCTGGTAAGATGACGTACAATTAGAACAACCTTCTGTCTGTGCCATCTTGAATTTTTTGCTCACTGTCATTATCTTTGATTTTTTTTGTTAAGCATCAGCTCATATGAAAGGCTGAGTAGCCAGTCAGAGTTCTGTCTCACCGATGCTGGCGGCCTATCAGAGTTCTCCCTAAGTGGTGACGCAGATGTTGACAGTCAATCAGAGTTCTGCCTCTCACTGTTGCCGCCAACTGCATGCTGACAGCCAATCAGAGTTCTCTTAACAACTACTCAGCAGGGTGTGAACACTGCAAAAATGTACCGTCTCTCAATAACAGGGTCACATTGGCTGAGTTGTGTTTCATGGGATTGTCTAAGGTAACAAATTATGAATGGACAAGTGTGAAAAGTTTTTCATTTTGTATGGAGAGTTTGGGAAAGTGTACATACATTGCTGCGGTCATGTGAAGATGTTTACAGTGTTATGGTCTTTTGTTTAATGGAATATGAATATTTCATTGTGTGAGAATACTTTTATAAAGTTCCTGTTGCGTCCCAAGGCTTTGCTTAACACAGTAAGGAAAGAAATTTCATATTCATAACCATTGCCTTTAACGTTTAGTTTACTTTGATAAAAATCCCATTGGGTCCCAAGGCTTTACTTAACACAGTTAGGAAAGAAATATAATATTCATTACCATTGCCTTTAACGCTAAGTTATACCAATTTTTATATATTTGTATAAAAATCCAACAACTTGACTACAGTGCATTAAAGGTAAACCACATCTAACACATCTAGTGGTTTGTTAAATAAAAATGAATCTTGATATAGACAAAATATATAATATTACTAGCTTCAAAACAAAACAAAAAATGTGTATTGATATATTTTTAATGTTCCTTTGAATACAGTATACTGTGGATCAAGCTACATCACAGTTTGTATGTTTGTTTGTTTGTTTGTTTATTCATTTGTACTTTTTTATTTTTATACTTTTATGTTATTTATATTTCATTTAATTGTACAACATATTCTTATATACAACATATCCATTCTTGAGGCCTGTGCTACGCATCTTGTTATAAAATTTTGGAATTTGCAATTTAACTAAGTGCATGGCTTCCGTTTGTTCTAGATTTATTTTAAATCAATGCACACAATTAACTTTTACTATATATAGCTTTTGGCTCTCAACAATACTAAATATAAATATATCATAGTCAACATTTGAAGTGGATCAAAAAAGTTTTTCAAAATTGTCCTAAGACAAGAATGGGTGTTGTTCTATAGTTTTAGAACAACTTTGATGAAAGCTAAATATATATATAATATTTTTATTTTATTTTTTATTTATATATATATATATATAAGTTATATATAAAATGCACTGATTACAGTTGACTGTAATACTTGGTGGAGATGCAATCTACCCTAAATCGGCACAGTGTTGTGCAAAGCAGGGCATTTTCCAGACTTTTTTTATCAGCAGTTTATGCAATTATGCTCCTGAAGATCCATCTTTTTGTTAAATTATCTGTAATTGAATACACCGGAGCCCATTAATCAAGCTCTCAACCCCAAAATTGCTCCCCAATAAGTAGATCTGATCATGGCATCATTATGCTTTGGATGCAGAAAATCTGAGTGGGACAAAAACAGGCAAGTTTACTGTAGTTGTTTTTATTCTACTATAGTTTTCTGAAAATTTGAAACCAATAAATAAAAATAGCATTCGTTCATTCAGTAATTCTTTCCTTTTTACATTATATTTAGTCCCACATTCAGTTTCTGGCACATGGGATTTACATCAAGAAGTGAAATCAATCAGTTTTCAATCATGTATTAGTGATTAATGAGTAAGTGAACAATTCTTTACGCATAAATTTTTTTTACTGCATTTTTTCCCTTAAGCAATTTGTGCACTTTTCAAGCATACAGGTTTTACAGTGCGTCAGCATCTGAAATTAATTAGCTGTTTTTTTGTTTGCTTAATAAAGATTAACGAGCAAGTGAACAATTTTAGGAACACCGGAGGGTGTGCTCCAACTATAGGGGAATCACACTCCTCAGCCTCCCTGGGAAAGTCTATGCCAGGGTATTGGAGAGGAGGATCCGGCCGGTGGTTGAACCTGGGATTCAGGAGAAACAATGTGGTTTTCGTCCGGGCCGTGGTACACTGGACCAGCTCTATACCCTCACCAGGGTGCTCGAGGGTTCATGGGAGTATGCCCAACCAGTCCACATGTGTTTTGTGGACCTGGAGAAGGCATTCGACCGTGTCCCTCGTGGCATTCTGTGGGGGGTGCTCTGGGAGTATGGGGTCAGAGGCGCTCTGTTAAGGGCTGTCTCGTCCCTGTATGAACAGAGTAGGAGTTTGGTTCGCATTGCCGGCAATAAGTCAAACTTGTTTCCAGTGCATGTTGGACTCCGGCAGGGCTGCCCTTTGTCACCAATTCTGTTCATAATTTTTATGGACAGAATTTCAAGGCGCAGCCTTGGGCTGGAGGGGGTCTGGTTCGGGGACCACAGGATCTCATCTCTGTTATTTGCAGACGATGTTGTTCTGTTGGCTTCATCGAACATGGACCTTCAGCATGCACTGGGGCGGTTTGCTACCGAGTGTGACGCGGCTGGGATGAGAATCAGCACCTCCAAGTCCGAGGCCATGGTGCTCCACCGGAAAAAGGTGGTTTGCCATCTCCAAGTTGGAGGAAAGTCCTTACCCCAGGTGGAGGAATTCAAGTATCTTGGGGTTTTGTTCACGAGTGAGGGAAGATTGACAGGCGGATTGGTGCAGCGGCAGCAGTAATGCAGTCGATGTACCGGTCCGTTGTGGTGAAGAAAGAGCTGAGCCGAAAGGCAAAGCTCTCGATTTACCGGTCTATCTACGTTCCTACTCTCACCTATGGTCATGAGCTTTGGGTCATGACCGAAAGGACAAGATCTCGGATACAAGCTACCGAAATGAGTTTCCTTCGCAGGGTGGCAGGGCGCACCCTTATAGATAGGGTGAGGAGCTCTGTCACCCGGGAGGAGCTCGGAGTAGAGCCGCTGCTCCTCCACATCAAGAGAAGTCAGCTGAGGTGGCTCGGGCATCTGTTTCGGATGCCTCCTGGACGCCTACCTAGGGAGGTGTTCCAGGCATGTCCCACCGGGAGGAGGCCTCGGGGAAGACCCAGGAAACGCTGGAGGGACTATGTCTCTCGGCTGGCCTGGGAACGCCTCGGGATCCCCCCGGAGGAGCTGGAGGAAGTGTCTGGGGAGAGGGAAGTCTGGGGTTCTCTCCTAAGACTGCTGCCCCCGCGACCCGGCCCCGGAAAAGCGGATGAAAATGAATGAATGAATGAATGAACAATTTTGGACACTGCAGCAATCCTTTGGGTTCATTTACGTGTAAGTTCTTTCCAGCTCACAGTATTGACTTACTAATTTTCTCTTCCCCCTGTAGTGCACAATGGATCATTTACTATAAGGGGTTGGTCATCGAAGACATCCACAATCTATATGAAAATTTACTTGGAAAGCAATTTAACATTAGTGCTGTTCAGATCCAAATTTTAGTTTTGGTTAAGGCTTGTAACCGTTCCAATACCCCCAGCACACTTGGCCTGGAAGTTTCTTGTGAGTCTGAACTGAAGATCTTGTTTAACAGGTTTTATTCAAGTTGACGATAAACTGGAAAGAGCTCCTTTGGGAGCACATTTGGACAACAGTGCTTTGAATATGTATGCTTTCGCTTCTCCTTATAGTTCTAAACTTAACATCCAAATCACATATCATGCCTTTCAAATTTACTAAACTGCACTGAACGTATGGTGTTCCATGGTTTTACTTACGTGAGTCTCCATTTGACAGTTAGCTTTCTGTGTGTGTACTAAGGAGTTAAACTGATAAGGCTTTAAAATGGATACAGCTATTTTGTTTATTGTTGCCATAGTAGCCGAGGCACAAGCTGTAAAACCACATTCTAACAATATGTGACACAACACTGCAACACATGATAAAAGGTTTTTTCCTTTGTTAAAAGGAGACCATCTGTGACGGCGACGCATACAATTTCTATTTTAGTAATGCCTTCTGGTTATGCGATGTTGTGGCAGAAGAACAGCATATACTAGCATGACCATGATTACCTCAGGTACAGATTATGTGCTTTATTCAGTGTTAAATGCAACCAATGTGAGTTTAAATACCATTTTACGTGACATTTATTGCTATACTGAAAGCAGAAGCAGCAGATAGTTCACCTCAGATCTTGAAAATAAAATAACTAGCAGACAGTTTGAAAATGAAAGTCAGAACTGTGACTCCAATCACACCAATCAGCCAGTTGCCTATTAATAATGTTAAATAAGTTTAATATGGATTAGATTAAAAGCCTTTACCATTTCGTTGGGAGTGCAGTGGCTGGTATTTAAATGTTTTTGTCATGTCGCGTTTGGTGCAGACAGCCAAATTGATTGTCGATGGAGTCAAGATTGTCAAGAGACAATGGATATTTGCTTTCATACAAAAAGGGCCTTTTAGAACATGGTATAATAAAAAAAATTGTACTCTTTTACAGTGGAATATTCGTACGGCTGCCTGTATTATTGTTAATCTAAAAGCAAATGACGAAGAGAGAATCACTCTCTGCATTTGACTAAATAACTTCAGTAGCTTTAATGAAATCAGTGTTTATTTCATTCACACAGCTTTGCAGTGTCTCAATTTACCTTGGATTGTCATAATCATTTTTGACTAGTTCATAGGCTTGTTCCAGTCTAATTTTATACATAATACACTTCATAATAGAAGACTGCAGTTCAGATTGTGGATTGTGATTATACGATTTTTTGGAAGATTGCCTAGCCTCGTTCACTAGAGCTAGACCGTTATTTTTAGTGCACAGCATTTACAATGTACGCATTTTTTCATTTACTACTTCCCTATGTAGTGCATTCATTCTAATACTATGGTTTGAAAATGGAATATCATATGAAAGGCTTGTTTTAGCACATTGCGGCTCCTGGGGAAAATGTGAAGGCATAAACTTCAAGTTCTGAGTTGCCACCTCCAGGCAAGTGTGTGAAAGTTAATTATACTCCCACTGCGGGAGGAGGGTTTTACATGATATGACATAACTCCTCTTCCCTCCTCTCTCTCTTTCTCTGTCTCTCACTCTCTGCTTCTTCCTGTCTCACTTTCCTGCTCTTCTTCAGGCATTGTCGGTCTCTCTCTGACCTTGACAGACGCTTTTATTGCCTGTGCATTTTGCAAAAGCTGCAATTCAGCACCGTTTCAGTGAGCTTTTATGACAGGTAGAGAAAGCTGGTTCAGTGGCAGCTGAGCAGGGTCTTTTTTTCATTATGCTAAGTGACATTTGCACTCCACGGGTCACCGGCAGAGCATGAAACAGAGCTGTGACAACATCCTGTATGTAGTGGTGCACATATTCCTGTAATTGATTCTACATAGCTCCACAACCAAACTTTGAAACGGTGACCATTACTCTGTGAGTCTGTGGTCCAAATATGAATGTATGTATAAATGTACAGTTGAAGTCAAAATTATTAGCCCTCCTGTGATTATTATTATTATTATTATTATTATTTTTTTAATTTTAATTTTAATTTTAATTTTAATTTTTTTATTTTATTTTATAAAAAAAATGTTTTCCAAATATTTCCCAAATTATGTTTCATTCATTCATTTTCTTATCGGCTTAGTCCCTTTATTAATCTGGGGTCGCCACAGCGGAATGAACCGCCAACTTATCCAGCATATGTTTTACGCAGCGGATGCCCTTCCAGCTGCAACCCATCACTGGGAAACATCCACACACACTCATACGATACGGACAATTTTAGCTTACCCAATTCACCTATACTGCATGTCTTTGGACTTGTGGGGGAAACCGGAGCACCCGGAGGAAACCCACGCGAACACGGGGAGAACATGCAAACTCCACACAGAAATGCCAACTGACCCAGCCGAGGCTCGAACCAGCGACCTTCTTGCTGTGAGGCGAACGTGCTACCCACTGCGCCACCGCGTCGCCCCCAAATTATGTTTAACAGAGCAAAATTTTTCACAGTATTTCCTATAATATTTTTTTCTTCTAGAAAGTCTTATTTGTTTTATTTCGGCTAGAATAAAAGCAGTTTTTAATTTTTTTAAACCATTTTAAGGTCAGTATTATTGGCCCCTTGTATGTGTGTATGTATGTTATTCATTCATTCATTTATTCATTCATTCATTCATTCATTCATTCGTTTAATTGGTCTTTTTAGTATGCTGTGTTCATATCATCATATGACTTAATTTTTTTAATATAATTAAACATGGGGCTGCACGGTGACTCAGTGGGTAGCACGTTTGCCTCACAGCAAGAAGGTCGCTGGTTCGAGCCTCGGCTGGGTCAGTTTGCATGTTCTCCCAGTGTTTCCTCCGGGTGCTCCGGTTTCCCCCACAGTCCAAAGACATGCGTTATAGGTGAATTGGGTAGGCTAAATTGTCCGTAGTGTATGTGTGTGAATGAGTGTGCATGGATGTTTCCCAGTGATGGGTTGCAGCTGGAAGAGCATCCGCTGCATAAAACATATGCTGGATAAGTTGGCGGTTCATTCTGCTGTGGCAACCTCAGATTAATAAAGGGACTAAGCCGAAAAGAAAATGAATGAATAAATGAATTAAACATAAGCCATAATTCAAAGATCTTTTTCTATTGTGATGATAAAATATGTCAGAAAACATTATTTTAAAATAGAATTATATTAATAATATAATAAAATAATAATATTGTATAAGTCTATTTTGCTCTTCAAGGTTACATTTATTTAATCAGAAACACCGTAAAACAGTAATGCTGTGGAAAATTATCTATTTAAAAGGGAATATAAAATGGTTCAAAATTACATTATTGATATTTTTATTATCAATAATGAGAATTTTTTTTGTGGTAACCACAATACTTTCTTTCAGGATTTACTGAAGAACAGAATGTTCAAATTAAACAGCAATGTTTATCATCAGTAAAAGGAAGTAAAGCCAACATGCTTCTTCCAATGCCAGAACAAGAGGATTTTCATTCATTTTTGCTGTTCATTATTTTATTCCTTTTAATCACATGGCTACTTTTCAACAGATATTTCAGCACTCTTTAAAAATATCCCAGTACTGTGTTGTTTTTCAGCATTGTTCGCTACTCATCACTGCAAAATAAAACGGAAAAAAAAGACTACAGTATGCTTTTCGAGGAATCACTGACAACCTTCTATTTGTCTGGTCTCAGCATCAGATCTGCTTCAGGCAATTGTGTGGTTGATCAGACAGGCTGGATGTTGAGGTTTGCAGGAGGCAGATGATTCACCGTGTAGCAGTTTCTCTGTGCCCTGTTTGCGGGTGTGATCTATGGAGCTGCCATTCACCTTCAGATGCTCGATCAATATTGCCATGAGCAAATGGCAAAGACGAGAGGAAGTTAGTGAGAGAGTAATGGAAACAGTGTTTCCTTCCCTGCAGTAAGTGTTTGAGTTGACTTCAGGGTTTTTTTTGTATTATTATTTACCTGAGACTCTCCAGATTTTATTTAGCAGTCAAGTTGAACTTTTGAGATGCATCAGAATGTTCCTAAGGAGGTACCCAAATTAAAGTTCTTTCATGTTTTATTTGTTTACTGCTCGTTAATTTTAGAAATTAAGTCTTTCCCGGGAGATAAGACGAACCCTAAAAGGAAATGTTATTATCTGACGGTGATTCCTGTGCTTTCTCTTGCTATTTTGTTGATGTGAATGAAAACAAAAGACTTCTAAATACAATAGTTAAACTGCTGAATCAGGGATGAGTGAATTGTAGATCATTTGACCAGGGACACACACAATCAAGCTGAAACAGCACTTTTTATGTGAGTGTTGACACTTGAAAAGGTGGTTATAATATTATCGTACACACTGTGGTGATTCTGCATATATTACTGCCAGTCCGTTAAAGGGATTGAGACATCTGTATTGTTATAGCCTGTTTGTGGCTGTCCAGAGAAAGGAAGAGTGATTTTTTTGTTTGTTTGTTTGTTTGTTTCCTTGTGAGAAAATTGGGACAATACAGAGGATGGATGGATGGATGGATGATTGGATGGATCAATATAGACGACAGATAGATGGATGGATGTGTCTTGCATCCCAACTCTGTTCCTAGAAGCACACCAACAATATATATTTTGGATGCCTTCCTTATTTGACCCATTGCAGTTTTGCAGTCTTTTCCTTGATTCAGGTGGGGAAATGTCTAGTGCCGGTGTGTCCTTAAGCACATGGTTGGGAAACACTGATATAAAGGATAGATGAATGGATGGATGGATTGATGTGTCAATATAAAGGGCAGATGTATGGATTTCAGTTTACTGTATTTGTCCTCTACTGAGTCTCTTGTGCTCACCTAGCCTGTATTTATTTAGCAGATGTATTATTCTGAATGTTTTTTTTCTGTTATAACATATTTTAAAATGGAATAGAATAGATTGGAATAGATCGCCTCTAGACATCCACCTTGCAACTTCAAATTTATCTTTTGTTGAAGACATATTTTTACTCCCAAGCTTTTTTATTTGTTGTGTGTACTTTCATGTTTCTGTATCAGTTAGTTTTATATTTGTTTCATTCCTCTCTCTCTTACTTTTGCTCCAATTTTGTGCATGTTCAGCACTTTGGCCAGCTTTGCTGTGATAAATGTCCTATATAAATTAAATGTACTTACTATTTTAAAATGGAATTCACTCCTGTAACAAGAAAGCTGAATTCTTGTAATCTCCCCTGTTATCATAGAACCCTCCCTGAGTGATCTGCAGCAGTCTGACATTTCTGATTACTCAAAGAAATATACAATGTAACAAACATAAGACTCTTATATAGATTAGACTGTATGTGTTACCCTAAAACCTCAGAGCTCTTTGAAGCATGATGCAATTCTAACCCTATTTTCAGCCTGAATACTCTAGAGTAAGACATTTGGATTGTTCTTGCTGGAGTGCAATATAAGTGTCTTTGGGTAAAATGCTTATGGCTTTACTGTACTTCAGCATTTCTGTCAGTAGAGTTCTGCAGTGCTCAAGTGAAAATAACATTGCCCCAGATACTCATGCTGTTAGATTTCAGCCTCTTTTTTTATGATTTTTTTTATATGAAAACTTTCACAAGCTCCTACAATAGCTGTTCAAAGCTCAGTATAAGCCTTGAAGAGGAAACGTACCACTATGAAATGGGAAATCACTGAAATGGAAATGGGAAATGGAATCTAAAACACTTTCATTCACACACAGTTGCACCAATACTGACACTGACATTCCATGTTTCAGAAGATGTTTATAAAGCAAAATTGTTCAAAATGTGTTCTGTTCTCTCAGATTCATCAGCCACTTGTCTTTTTGCTGCGGTGTATAGGGGTTTGGAATCTATACTTGTTTATTTATTATTTTTATGTGGGACTATAGACTAGACTTAACAGATATCCACACTAAGGTCAAACCTCTATAAGTTATGAGGTCGCATATTGATTCTAGCCCTATTAATATCCCTGGTGGTTTCAGTCATATTGGATAACTTTTAGAAGTGTGTAATGAATGACCTGCCATGCATGACGAAGTGCCAGATGTTCAGAATAAATCTTATTTTAGTTATGTGCTTTAAAAATTAAACGGAGAGTTCACCCAAAACTAAAAATTCTTTCATCATTTACTCTCCCTCCACTTGTCCCGAATGTGATTAAGTTTCTTTCACAAATTAAGATATTTTGAAGACAGTTGTAAAGCATCACCCACTGACTTCCATAGTATTTCCATAGTATTACAACACATATGGAGATATTTGGTAGATAGTTGTCAAGCATCAGCCACTGACTTCCATAGTATTTTGTTGTTGTTGTTCCTACTATTGATGTCAATGGCTACTAATTTCCAGTGTGTTATGTATTATGTTGATGATCAGTCAATAAGCAGTGTGATATCTATTTGTCCTCAGATAATGTGTACAGAGAATGTCTCGCCAATGGCACCTGGGCCAAGAAGGGAAACTACTCTCAATGCCAGGAAATTCTCAATGAGGAGGTATGTGGTTGCATTTTATTCTATTTAACCAAATACATTTATCCAGTTGTTTCAAAATCATGCATAGACTGTAATTTATGATATTGAACCACAAAATCTTAAAGGCATAGTTCACCCAAAAAATTAACATTTTCTCACTATTTACTCACCCTCAAGTGGTTATAAACCTTTATGAGTTTCTTTTCTCTGTTAAACACAAAATAAGATATTTTAAAGAAAGCTGAAAACCTGTAACCATTCACATCCATGGTAGGAAAAACAAATACTATGGGGGTCAATGGTTACTGGTTTCAAGCGTTTTTCAAAATATCTTATATTGTATTCAACAGAAGAAAGAAACTCAAACAGTTTTGGTACAAGTGAAGGGAGAGTAAATGATGACATTTAAATTTTTGGGCGAACTATCCCTTTAAGCTGCACACACTTAAATTTCCAACTGTAAATATAACAAAACTTTTTATATTTTTTTTATTAATAATATGCATTACAACTTCATTTGGATAACTTGTTCTCAATATTTGTATTTTTTTCTTGAAAACAAAATAAAAGCCTAGTATATCCTACACTTTCCAACAAATGTTGTTGCTTGTTTGTCTTTAGACTTTGTGAATTTAAAATAACATGAATGCTAAAAGTGTGTTATTGAATGAGGAATACTGAGACGTTTCAAGTTGTAAAAGCTACACACCAGAGTCCATATGTTTATGTTGAGAGTTGTCACTTGGAATCTTTAGCAAAGACTGTCACCCAACCTTCAGTTTGCTTTTTATTTACTGCTTATGTTTATGCTGTTTTATGTGTTAGAAAAGTTTCAGTAGGATGCTAGATGGCAAAGAATCTTGGATATAAATAGTAAATGCACTGAGAACTGGCTTCTTTGCTATATGTCTTTATAATACATGTAAATGTATTGCATTGAGTTGATATTGTAGCCACAGCCATATCACCCTGCAGACCAAGACTGGGTACTCACTGAAGATAAGCAGAGCAGAGCCTGGTCAGTACCTGAATGGGAGACCACAAGGGAAAACCTAGGTTGCTGTTGGAAGTGGTGTTAGTAAGGCCAGCAGGGGGCACTCAACCTTCGGTCTGTGTGAGTCCTAATGCCCCAGTAAAGTGAAGGGGACACTATACTGTCAGTGAGCATTATCTTTCAGATGAGACGTTAAACCGAGGTCCTGACTCTCTGTGGTCATTAAAAATCCCATGGCACTTCTCGTAAAAGAGGCCAAATTCCCTCCATTATGGCCTCATAATCATCTCCATCCACTGAATTGGCTTTATCACTATCTCTCCACTCCACCAATAGCTGGTGTGTGGTGAGCACACTGGCGCTGTTGTCCTGTGGCTGCTGTCGCATCATCCAAGTGGATGCTGCACACTGGCGGCACACCCCCCTCATGACTGCGAAGCACTTTGGGTGTATGGCCATACACAGTAAATGCACTATATAAATACACATTACATTCCAATAAATGTTTTACATTATGACGAGACCTTTGAGATTTTGGGCTATTTGGCTTTTCACAAATATTTTTTTTGTCTAAAGTAAAGGAAACATCCAAAATGCACATTTTAATTTACACTTTAGTTTCATATACTGTACAATTAAAAACTACCTCAAATCCTCTTGATATAAACTTTTTTTTACTCTGTGAGGGGAAAAAAGCAACCAAACAATTTTGAACCTGACTGACCAATGTGCAATTTTTTTGTGCTAAATTATATGCAAATTAGTGTGTATTTAGTGTGTATGTTTAGACAGAACATTTTAGAAAACTTTTACTACAAAAAACATTATCAATCAACTTTGAAAATATGATGATAAATATATATTTTTTTTACCCTATACACCGGTAGTATCTTGCCTTAAAAGTGTATTTTTAAATCAATACAAAGTTTATTAAAATTTATGTTTTATAAAAAAAAAATTTAAATCAATCATCAAGTATATATTCAACCCTCTTCCTAAATTATAAATTTTTTTTTATTATTTTGACTTTTTGGTGTGTCAGAGAAAAAACACCCAAACCGACTACAGTTTAGCTGAGCGACTGTTGCAGGTGAATCTCTCTCTGAAACACATCAGTGGCTGTTCAACAGAGACATTGATGCTACACGTCTACAAGATTCATTAGCTGCCTTTTGGTGTTACAGAAGTAACATGGGGGGGGGGGGGGGGGTTAATAATGTATGGACTATTATCTTCCCTCAAAGGAACCAATTTAAGCAGCCATGCTAAGCCTTTGTTCACACCGGGCTGGGGAAAGAGAGAAATCGCTCCTCCAATCATTGGGATGGAGGAGTGGGCTAGCTTGGATAATGCTCAGATTTATATTTAGACAGCATAGGAGGGCTTCTACCACAGCTAGGGGCTTATTGGAGCATGTGATTACCACTATATGCTGTTTAACGCTAGCGACAAGGTTTTCCTCATTACTAAGAGCACTGCTGGAATTCATGTGTTTTATATTTAAAACTCAAAAAGAGCCGTTTATATCACGCTGTTACAGTGATCTGTTTTAGTAGCTATTTGCTATCTGGTTTAGTAGCTATTCTTGAGCCGACCATGGTGGATATTGTGTTGGACATGCAGGAGATGCACAGTGACAACAAAAAAATTATTTCATATCAATTGGGGGAGATACAAATGTTTGAAAGCTTCTAATATTAAACAGGAAAATAGAATAAATGTTGCATTGTTTTTGTGTTTGTAGTAAATTGTGCACACCCGAGTATCGATTATCTCTTTTTAAAGATGACATGAGCTGCAGTCTGTTCTGTATTTTTGGACATTGACTTTGCAGTTTGGAGTTGTAGTTGTCATTTATGAGAAGTAATTGGCATGTAGTTGCAATGCAACTTTTAGTCAACAAAATGTGCAATAGGGAACATCAAAATAGAGTGTTATTGATAAAAGTTCAAAGAAAGTGGAACCAATCTGGGTAACACATTTACATGACATAACACATTATAAGCTTATAAGCATAACCATCTTAAGAATGTACATTACAGAGACATGTATTGTCATCATGATGATGTCTTTCGTGAAAGGTTTATGGTTATTAGATCAAGTACAAGTTCCTCACATTTTGCACTCTTTACACATGTCATTTATTTGCAACTGTTGTCACTTAATACCTGCACAATGAGCATAAAGGCAAAGGAGTGCAAAAAAAATGTCTGAATATCTAGTAAAGCACAATTACAAGGGCTTAGCTTAAAGGCATTACAGTGGTACTCAGAGGAACGGCAGAGTCCCTAAACCTTTAAGCCTTTCTGCACTAAGACAAAGTCCCCAGTGGCCTGTCTGACATTTGGGCCTGCCACTGTAGGGCAAATGAAGTGCTGTAAGTCCTTGCTGCAGACTATTTTAAATGTAGATGTCAGAGGAACTAAGCAGATTCTTGTATTTCTATTCTCACTTAAGATCTTGTAGATGATTTTTTTTTTCTCTTATGCAATGTTTTTTTCAGGTCTTTTCTTCTGTAATTGTGTCTGACTATTGTGCTCTGTAAAGAGTACTTCATGACAAGAATAGTCACCATGTTTTAGCAGGATGATAAAAAAAAGATTCAATACAGAATCAACGCTGATGACGGCATTCATATTCAAATGAATTTCGAATCAGAAACAGAAGGCAGCGGAGCTCACAGACAGAGAATGCCTGCTCTCAGCCAAGCAGCTGAGCTTATCAAGCTAGATTTGTTCACTAAATAAACATAAGATTTGGAAAGCTTTTTTGTTGTTGTTGTTCACAGAACTCATCTCCTTGGTAATTAGCAAAAGTCCCTTTACCAATATATTAAGCCAGTTGTCCAAAATTAGCAGCACCATAAAGCCAAGTATTGTCTTGCATACTAGGTGCAATGCGTGATATTCAAAAATGCTTTGTGAAATTCAGAGAAATTATTAATACCATAAGTGACAGGTCTGCCAAATTAATTGAGCATATAAATCATTAAAATCTTGTTAAAAATGTCTATTAAATTATATACTTGTCTGCCTCAGTAATTCATCATGTACAGGCTTTCTATAGCAGATATTGTATTGTGTACTTTAATAATTACAATCAATTTAATAAGCAAATTATAAACTGTCTGCCTAAAGCATATATTCGAGTCAAAACATCCTAAATAATCCAATTTAACTTTTCTCTGTGATTTAATTTAGTGCAATTATTACAAATTTCTGAAGCTATTTTTGAAATATCTGTTAATAGTATTTTTCTATCGCAATAATGCCTCATTTATGTTTTTCAGCAAATGTTGCTGCATTAGTAATACAATCAGTTTGATTAATCAATCAGCCTATTACAAAATGAATTCAATTAGCAGCCTTAGCCTAAGCATGCAGTATATTTTGAGAAAAAAAAAAATCTAAAATAATCTGACCACAGCCTCGGCTGGGTCATTTGGCATTTCTGTGTGGAGTTTGCATGTTTTCCCCGTGTTTGCATGGGTTTCCTCCAGGTGCTCCGGTTTCCCCCACAAATCCAAAGACATGCGCTATAGGTGAATTGGGTAAGCTAAATTGGCCGTAGTGTATGTGTGTGAATGGGAGTGTATGGGTGTTTCCCAGTGATAGGTTGCAGCTGGAAGGGCATCCATTGCGTAAAACCTATGCTGGATAAGTTGGCAGTTCATTCCGCTCTGGCGACCCCAGATTAATAAAGGGACTAAGCCGAAAAGAAAATGAATGAATGAATCTGACTTAAGTTTCTCTGTGATTACACAATTATTCTATTATTCTGAAGTTAATTTTGATATAGCAATTAAATTAATTTTATGTCTCAGTAATGCATCATTTGCTTCTTTAAGCAAATATTAATACATATGACTGTGAACCACAAAACGCCATCATCAGTGTCAATTTTTGGAAACTGAGATTTATACATCACCTGAAAGCTGAAATAAATAAACTTTCCATTGACATATGGTTTGTTAGGATAGGAAAATATTTGGCTGAGATACAACAATTTGAAAATCTGTAATCTGAGGGTTTTAAAAAATCGAAATAATGGGAAATTACCTTTAAAGATGTCCAAATGAAATGCTTAGCAATTGACATTACTAATAAATAATTGAGTTTTGATATATATACAGTAGGGAATAAAAGAAAAATCAATCATTTGAACCATAGGATACATTTTTGGCTAGTGCCAAAAATATCCTTTCAAAATAATATGTTTTGTGGTTAAGGGGTTTTGTGGTCCAGGGTCACATACAGTACAGTATATGATTATTGTGGCTACTTAATGCATTTATTGAATTAGTCAACATTTTATGTTTGTGTCATTAAAATATGAATTGAATTCATGGAATTTTCATAAGAATACAGCCAGAAAAAAAGCTGGTGAAATGTCACATTTGTTGGCTTGGTGTGTCCCAGGCTTCAGATCGTAGTCTGTTAAACAGTCAAACTAGCATTGGAGTTTAGTAAACAATGCTTGCTTGTGTTTAGCAACAAGAAACATTAATTCTAGTTTAACAATGAGCCGTGAGCTCTGCACTGTAGCGAAATCACAGCATAATACATTCATTCATCTCCCTTCATCCAAACTGGTGCATGAAAATAAACACGGTTGTTGTTTTTTTGAGAACAAACATTAGTTGAACCCGAGGTGATGATGGCTTTTTGTGAACACTCTCTAGCACAAAGAGGAACAAAAAAAACCCCACTCAATTATGTTTGGATTACAAAACAATTAAAACAACAGCAATTATACTCCATAGTGATATTTATGCGATAGACACAATTTGGCTCATGTGCCAATTGGCACAAGGTGCCGCTGGGACATGTGATGGGTCCTAGGTAGTTTAAAACCACCCACTTACCTACTGTATCACACACACACACACACACACACACAAAATGCCAGGCAGACATGCGTTAGATACCCGCTATCTGTGCCATCTGTTTCCTACAGGATTGCTGATTTAATAATTAATAAGTTTGCTCACACAGGACAACATGTGGTGACTCGGTGGTGCTCACAGCTTAGGCAAATGTGGAAATGGAGCCAGCAGGGGAGGTTGCACTTGCTTGGGTTTGGCCCCCGGAGATGAGATCGGTCAGGCAGGTTGAGTAAATCTACAATCACTGCACTCCAGGCTGAAGAGAAAAGAGCCGAGAGGCACTGCAGTGTGGCAGCTGTCATGGAATTCAAGCAGAATGGACTGGTTATCATGAACAGATATACAGTATAATGATGTCAGTAATGTTTACTTCTGATAATAGATGGATGATCCTGCAGGTGCAGATGCTACTGTGACGCAGAGGATGATATTTCTCAAAACGTAACATATTTGGACAGTCTTTTTTGGGGGTTTTTTTAACCCGTAGGCCATAATAAGTATTTCAAATCTAAGAAAGGCTTTCTTTTACCAATAGTAAACTTTTTCTTTCTGTATTTTAATTTAATTTAATTTTAATTTCAATATTAAAATGTATTTTTAAGGAAACAACAGTAAGGGTCTCAGATTGATCCATTGCATCAGATTGACCAAAGCATAATATTTATCATATTTTGACAAATTTCTTAGGAACGTATAATAATTGAATTTAATTTAATTATTGCCTATTTTTATTCTTTCATTATTTCCTTTATCATTTCATGTTTTATTTTATTGCCTATTTTATCATATCATTGCAATACATCATATTAATTATTATTATTATTTTTTTAAATACAGAATTTAATATTTATTGTACTGTATAAAGATTAATTGTATTATTTTTTACCAAAAAAAATATATATCCTTAATATTTTTCGGCCAACCAGTACTTTTCTTGGTTAAAGAGATAGTGAGTAAAAAGCTAATTTAAATACTGGATATGTAAAAAAATAAAATAAAATAAATAAACAAATAAATAAATAAACAAACATCATCTTGTAGGCATCATTAAACAAATTCAACTAATGAGTGTACAATATATTAATGGTTAAAGTATATTTTGCTGTTTAAGAAAAATAGTGCCCAATTAAAAAAACATCTGTTATTATATTATTTTAACATTTACTAGTCATTCTCCCACTATTGATAATCATCTGAGCTTGATTTGAAGTATTTTTTAATACTATAACAGTTTATTGTTAGTCTGTTTTTCAAGTATCAAAACACTAAAGATGGCCAAGACCATCGTTTTTCCCCCTCTTGGGAATTTCATAACCTTCCTGTGTAACCCTCCTCTGATTCTCTGAAATGCAAAAGCATGTGCCTTCCGCTCTAGAACATTCAAAACATATTTTTCTAAACTAGGTTTGAGAGAGCCAAGGGTAGTCTGGGGATTGATTTAAGCAATAAAAAGGAGCTTTGTCATTTACCTGCAAGATTTTTAAGCCAAAAATATACAAACCGAATCACAGAAAGGAGCACAGAGCAATCCAGTGTCTTGCAGAAGTAATGAGATTTCAATTTGAAGCACTAAAGAAATCTTCACGTTGCAACAAGGTAGCGAGGGCCAGTGACCGGTTTAGGCCCTCTAGCCTGGCATGTCTAAGACGCTTCTAATCCAATTGCGCAATTAAACCATTACCTTCAGAAATTCATTGAACCACAAAATGTTGGGGTGTTTTTTCTCATTATTTTTTTTTCACTCTCTAAGGTTTCCTAAAAAACTAAGAAAAGATTATCACTGAAGCAACTGTCATATTTTTCCCATTAAAATCCAATTTCCATTCCCCTGCATGCCCAGCCCCCTTCAATGATGTAAAACAGGACAAGTATCTTGTGTTCTGAATGAAGTGTTCCTTGTAGCAGGGATGGAGATCATGGGGGAGGGCAATAGGTTTGATAGTCTTTAACCTCAGTAAGCAATTGTCCTCAATCTACCAGCTTATTAGACAGAAATATGAACAAGATGAAGTGAGCTCATTTGTTTCCTGTGACCCCTGTAAATTACCTGTTGCTTAGAGAAGTTACACTGTCAAAGGTAAAGGTTATACAAGGTTTGTATTTTTATTTTATTTTATTATTATTATTATTATTATTATTATTATTATTATTATTTATTTATTTATTTATTTATTTATTTATTTATTTATTTATTTTTTATTTTTATTTTTTTTATTTATTTATTTATATTTTTTTTATTAAGTGGACGCATGAGCCCATTTGTTTCCTGTGGCCCCTGTAAGTTACCTGGTGCTTTGAGAAGTTACACTCTCACAAGAAAAGGTTACACAAAGGTTTTATTTTATTTTATTTTTTACAGCCATTGCCATATAAGATGCAATTTGCGTCTTCCAAACAAAAATGAATAATTGTGAATAATGTTTAGTACCCTTTCACATTACTGTATTGACCTTATTCTGCAATGCGGAAGTGTGCTCATTTTATGATTGTTAAAGAACTTGCGATTCAGTTGCCTATGGAAGAAATGACTAGGAAAAATAAATGGCAGAAAACGGTCAGACTAGTTGCTCTACAAACAAGTGTGCTCATGACTACTCATAAAAAGTTGAATAATATAGTAAGTAAATATCCGTTTGCATCAAGCGTCATTACGAGCTATTTTTACCCTCCAAAAATTGGACGTGAAATCCAAAAAGATTTCAATGGCTCGTATGTGAAGAATAAGGTCAATAAAGAACCTTTTGTTCAATTTAACATTTCATATTGTGTGTAATATCGCTGTGTGTTGATGTAAAATGTTTAAAAAGTATGAAACAATAAATGTGTTTTAAATTGAGGTATTGTTTCCAAAATAATTCTCATTTCCTGTACAATAATTTTTACATAATGCCAGCTTAGGCGGCGCGGTGGCGCAGTGGGTAGCGCCTCACAGCAAGAAGGTCGCTGGTTTGAGCCTCGGCTGGGTCAGTTGGCATTTCTGTGTGGAGTTTGCATGTTCTCCCCGTGTTGGCGTGGGTTCCTCCGGGTGCTCCGGTTTCCCCCACAAGTCCAAAGACATGTGCTATAGGTGAATTGGGTAAGCTAAATTGTCCGTAGTGTGCATGTGTGTGAATGGGAGTGTATGGGTGTTTCCCAATGATGAGTTGCAGCTTTAAGGGCATCCGCTGCGTAAAACATATGCTGGATAAGTTGGCGGTTCATTCCGCTGTGGCAACAGTAGAATTTCCTGAGGATTTTGTGCTGGAAATGCTTTCAGAAGTATAATCGGCCCATGAAATTTGACATGGTTGTAAACTGTCACTGATGAGGTTTCCGTCTGCTTTGTAGTCATTTATAGACAGAAGTTCAGGAGCCAAGACCTCTCCTAAAAAGGCTGCGTTTCCTCTTTTTCAAGTGCCTAAAGCATTTCGCAGGCTACAGAGGTGCTAAGATTGCTAAACCCTCATGCTGTCTCAACACAAGAAAGCACTCTGGAGAGGAAAGTGCAACAAGAGGGCATCGACAATGCGTCTGCCATTGCCTACAATCTCCCTGCAGGGTCCGTAACAGATAGGGTGCTAATGCAAGAATGTAGTCGGCCTCCTCCCGGCTACAATCCGCTGAGAACGCCCTACTTTTTAGGTCGCATTTTATGTATTTAGCCCAGTAGAGTTTTTTTTCCGAAAAGCCCACATGAGACTTTGTATTGTAAAAACACAAAATGACAGTGAAACTCTCCCACAGGCTCATCGGCTGTGATTCAGTCTGCCTGTAGATGACCAGTAGTCTAGCCAGGAGACAGCCTCATCCCGAGGGGGAACATTTTGCTCTGTGTTGGGTGAGCGTGGCGTGTGTGTGTTGGTGCGCTGAGTCTCCTCTTAAAATAGGGCAAGCGTGACACGATGCAGGGATCAGGAGAGGCTGCTTTGAAGAGCCCTTCTCTCAGGATTTAGTTAAAAGAAGTGTGGCATCAGAGGGGCAGAGTGTGAAACCCTGCTAATGCCCAACTCATAGAAAATGTGGAGGGTTCTTAGAGGCCTTTAGTCTGACAGTTGAAAGGGGGAGTTTCAAGGTAAAGTGTGTCATTTCAGAGCAACACTGAACGCAACGTAGCTGTTGGTTTCTCATTCATTTTCCTTTCTTTCTTTCTTTCTTTCTTTCTTTCTTTCTTTCTTTCTTTCTTTCTTTCTTTCTTTCTTTCTTTCTTTCTTTCTTTCTTTCTTTCTTTCTTTCTT
>CAIGQV010016547.1:6129789-6153205 GCA_903798115.1 Danio jaintianensis
CTTTCTTTCTTTCTTTCTTTCTTTCTTTCTTTCTTTCTTTCTTTCTTCTTCCTTTCTTCAAGTAAGCAAAAAGTAATTATAATTAATCAAAATATTTATTTATATTTTTATATATAATTTGAATTAAAATGCTAATAAAAAAAATGAAAGTTCAAAAAATGACATTTATATTGAAACTAAAATTATCCACTAAAAAAATTCTAAAAGAGACATTGTTTCTGGCAAAACAACTGTTTTCAAAATCTATGATTTTGAGCACCAAATTTGATTACTTGAAGTAATGTCTAAAAATGTATTATGATTAGAGGAATAAATAAAACGTTTTAAAATAGAAAAATGTTTTTTTTTTATTATTATTATTTGCTTTTCTTTTTCGAAAATGTATGTGTGCTCTTCTATGAACAGTATTTTTACAGCATTATTACCTTAAAAATAAACTGCTTTGTTTAAATGCACAAAAAAAATTGCCTATATTCACTGAGAAATGGATACAAATATTCATTTTCAAAAGGGGTGTACTCCCTGTATATATAGTCAAAATTATTAGCTGAATTTTTTTTTTTTTTTTATTCTGTAAACTATTCTTTTAACCTGATATCAGTTGTTTTTATACATTAAGCATTTAAAAGTGATCATAATCTGCTTTGGCAGATATCTTTATGCATGTTTCTGGGAAAGCAGAGGTAAATCTTTGAAAGTCTGTTTTTTTTCCTAATGTCTCTATTGGGGATTGCTACGTTATGTTGAGCACAAAAATGTATTCATTGTTCTCCGAATTTCCTCCTAAAGGATTACCTCATCCCCAAAGCTATAAGCACATCGGACCATGCCATTTCCGATCGATTTGCCGTCTGAGCGCTTGCTTCTTGGTTAAATTGAGCTGGCTTGTTCATGAGCTCTGTGGATTTGTAGGCACTGGATTCCAGAACTGCCTTTGCTCCCTCTGTTAGGACAGTCTGCTCCTCTGGTCTCGGTGGTCCGCAGGGTCTGAAGTGACCGGTGGGGGTTTGGTCCTGTGACGACCGCAGAAATTCGGTGACAGATTTTTGCACCAGGAGGACACAGTCAGGGGTAGAGGAAAAGAAGGGTGCTGGGCCCATGATGAAAAAGCACATGATGTCTACTGTATATTCTCACACACACTCTAACCTGAGTGTTATGTGATGAACATATGCTTCATGGAATCATTTGGCTGGGCTAATAATATTTTTTTTCCACACACATAAGCATGTTAATCTTTAATATCCATACAGTTTTATTCTAATAAATAGCAATGATTTGGCTATGTCTGTTAATGCTTCAGTTACAACTGGTTTTTGACCATTGTTTATATTGTCAACAAAAATAAGGGCAAACAATGTTTGTTGCCTACTTTAGCTTTAAACAAACAGAATCTTGACACGTCTGCTGCGCAGTAACATGACTGAAAACTATGAATGAATGTATCTGAGTGGTTGTGCTCTAATACTGAGCCAAAGCTATTGGCTTAATTAAAGGAATGATATCAGATTGGCAATCATGATGATAGTAGAAACTGTGAACATCTGCCTCACTCATCACTGAGCGAAATGTTAAAAACAGTTTTTGGTAGGACGCTGTTAACATTATAGTCAGACAGAGTGGTGAAATATGATCCTCACGTGTGAGGATAATGATTACGAATGAGACTTTTTTTAGCATGTGATCAGGTTGAGGGTCAGTCTGCGTATTGGCTGCTGTGTGATTCTGAGTTATGTATTTTGATGCTTATTTTTTTGTCATGAATGCCCATAAGGGACACAAATCTAATCAGTGAGCACCAGATAAGTGTCATAACGCAGAAAATTGAAAGATTACATTTTAAAAGGTAGGCAATTTAATCTGGAGTGTAATGATGGACTGATGGGATTGTAATTTCTTAATATAACCAAATCAGATGCAGTCTTGAAATATGAAACAAAGTATTGAGGTACTTGTTTTGAGTATTGAGTTGTTTAAGAAAACAGATTCTGATTTTAGCATATTGACTAAGGATGATTCTGATTAAAAAAATCTTTCTTATATAGTATAGTTTTATGAATGTATAATTATACACGCACGCACACACGCACGCACACACACACACACACACACACACACACACACACACACACACACACACACACACACACACACACACACAGACACACACACACACACTCAAAGATAAATATAATAACTTTTTTTTTCATTTTGACCAGTGAGGGTTTATGCACCAGTGAAGGGTTTTTGCAAGAATGCATAAATCCACACTGATAATAAAAACTATAAAAATAGAAAATAGACCTGAAAACATTATTTTATTTTAAATGTATATTGTTATTAATCATATAATTGAGAAAACAGTATCATTAATTAGATGTATTCTGTTTTAGTTTGAATGTGTGTGATGCACACACACACACACACACACACACACACACACATTCATTCATTCATTCATTTTCTTTTTGGCTTAGTCCCTTTATTAATCAGGGGTCGCTACAGCGGAATGAACCGCCAACTTATCCAGCATGTGTTTCTACGCAGCGGATGCCCTTCCAGCCACAACCCAGCACTGGGAAACACCCATACACACACACACACACACATACACACATACACTACAGACAATTTAGCTTATTCAATTCACCTATAGCGCATGTCTTTGGACTGTGGGGGAAACCGGAGCACCCTAAGGAAACCCATGTGAACACGGGGAGAACATGCAAACTCCACACAGAAATGCCAACTGACTCAGCCCGGGCTCGAACCAGCGACCATCTTGCTGTGAGGCGACAGTGCTACACTGTGCTACCATGTCACACACACACACATACACAAATGAAAATAATATATATACATTTGAACATACAGTATAAATACAGTTATAGAAATTGCAAGAATGCATTACATAAATAAAAACTGACAGAAAAAAACGCTGAAGAACATATTATTGTGTATTAATGTGATTTAAATAAATTAAATAAGAAATGTTTCATTAAAAAAACAATGAATTCTTGTTTTTATTATAACAATTAATGATGTATAATTAATTACATCAAATAAGCATGTGAAATTGGCAGCTGGACTTAAACTATGGTTAACAGGTAACTAAATGTCTTATTTGCTTTTCAGACAGAAGGCTGTCAGAATTATTTTTGTTCCACATAGTCCGCGTTGGTTTCTGTCCCTGTAATGCCCCAAAAAGCTTTTAAGAGTTATTCCATGTTGGGATTTAGATGTCAGATATCTGCAGGACATCAGTCTCTCATCTTCCTAATGTGTTTTTGTGTGTGTTTCTGTCCCTTTGTGATCTTCCAGAAGAAGAGCAAGCTGCATTACCACATAGCAGTCATCATCAACTACCTGGGCCACTGCATCTCTCTGGGAGCCCTGCTGGTCGCATTCATCCTCTTCATGAGACTCAGGTACGTGACAGCTTTTCAGCGCCATCACCTGCATTATGACATTTTTTTCTTTTGCATAGTATGTATAAGTACGATTCTGTATGATTCACATTTGTTTTTTTTTGTTTTTATTATTATTATTTTTTATGTGTACCGTGCATAATACATGTTTTTTTTAGTATGCCATATCGATACATAAATGGGATGTGCAATCATTTAAGATAATGATTGGCCAGAGACAATCATGACTGCCTATGTTATTGGAATTGTGATGTGAGATACCAAACCCAGAGTTGCCAAGTTTGCTCATAATATGTTACTTTTTCTTTTGATTTGTGTTGTTTTTGTTGTTGTGGATGTTTTTAAGTTGTGAGTAAAAATCTTGATTCTGATTGGCTGGAAGGTGTGCAATAAAATTGTGTTATGCACAGGTAGTTCCAGACAGGTTGGATCACAGTTTGAAATAAATCAATGAGTTTTCCTCAAACATTAGTAGTAACCATAGTAACTCAGTGATAGTTGCCAGAACCTTCATTTTCTCTTTGATGTTGAGGAGCTGATGGAGATCAACCTACTCACCAATATGCCCAAAGATATTTGTAAAAAGGTAGCTAACACACATTGCTATGAGCTATTAGATATCCCCATGTCATTACCATGCATATACTATACACATGATCTCGCATGCATGTGCCCTCTTTCTGCCTGCCTGTAACTCAAAGCAGGGAGACATAATATTATGAAAATTCTGTCAAATATTGTGCTGCAAAGAGCAACATTCATCTTAAATTGTCTTTAACTTGGCCAATGACCATAGAATATGCGTGATAATCATTAGTTTGCTGTACCTTAAATGCTTTTAAACACTTTTTGTGGAGACAACCACTCTCAGCTTGACAATTCTTAATTTCTCTGGATTTATTATCAGCTCATATTATAGAGAAGCATGTAGAACTGCTGCTACAGTTTTGTAAAGCAAGTGGATGAAAGAGTAAGTGAGATAAAAGAGTAAGTGAGGTTTGACAGTACTGTAATGGATTTGTTTTCTTGGTTTAATTGCTCAGAGGTGGGCCATTGCTTTATTGTTTAGGAAACCTAATGGAATCCTTTTTTGAGGGTGTAATTTCTGTACCACTTATGGAATTGCAAAAAAGACAGACAGGCTCCCCAAACACTCCCTCATGTGGCATTGGCTGGATAACCATATAGGCTCATCAAACAAAGCAGTGTTTTGATGGTGGAAAGGGAGTGCATTAGAACAAATAACATGTGTCACACTTCAGTTTTAACTTTCCATATTCTTGCTTGCAGATTTTTTTCCTAATTCATTGGGAAAATGGTAGCGTTGTTTAGAGAAAAATGTTGCCATATTGTAAAAGCTACATTTAGCTATGAAAATCATGTGCAGCTTTGGTCGTAAGAAATGGGATGAGAAGTGTTTGAGTTCACATTGAAATCTGTTGCTGTTTTACTCTCTGTTGCAGATGATGGCATATTGGCAGATTTGAGTGCAGTTTGAGACATTGTAAAGATCTAAAGCTCCCTTTGAAACTGTAGCAAGACATATATGTGAAAAAATATGGATAAAAAAAAAATGTAAATAAAGTATATAAAATAATTACAATTGTATGAATAAAATTTAAGTGCATATATATATATATATATATATCTATATATTTATATATTGATGTGTATATATATATATATATATATATTAATTAAATCGCGGCAAGATTTCTTGTCGAGGTAAAAAGTTGTCTCGTGAGTTGTGATGTTATGATGGAGCGTGAGGGTGAATTTAGCATTGAAGATTGGAGGATTGGATTTGATCTGCAAATCAAGTGCTTTGCACACACCTGGCAACTCAGGCTGGCCTCGGAGTTGTGCTTGTCACTCGGTTGGGCGGGTGGGTGTGAGGTAACCGTTTTTTTCACCGGCGTTCAGTGGGTGCCGCGTCCAACATAGGCTACAACTGCAGCCTAAAATATTATGGTTCGTATCCATGCAATGGAATAGCACTTCAGATATTATAAAAGTCATAATCGTCGTTAAACACCATCACACACATCTCTAAGCACGCGTAAACAAACCCACACACTCACTGAATAATCTCCTGGAGACTCATCGTCACATCATCATCACGGAACGCATGTTTATGCTGTCCGGGAAAAGCTAATTTTTTTTCTTTTTTTTTCATTCGAGTGCGGTATCAAACTCCATTAAAACAACTCTCTCCTATCAGTCCTTACTTCATATTCGCATGATCGCATCCAGTAGCTCAGAGTGAGTCACGGGGGCATAAATGAAATCTTGCTAAATGAAAGTGAAACTGATTTATTAAATTAAAAATTAAATACAAAAATTACCTATTCATTTTTAAGTTCAGTGTGTGGAAATAAGTTTAATTTCTCATGTGAAATTATACAGGGGAGAAGCCAGTCAGTAGAGTTTATAGCTAAATATTTAGCAGTGTTTGCATGTCCTTTATGACATAGAATTCATTTAAATAGAAATAAAATACCATTCATTACAATGTTTTTAAAAAGCACCTAAATAGTTTTTTCTATTTTGTGATTTGTTTTTTCTAGTTCAATAAAAATCTATTTTCCATTTATATATTAGCAAATATTTTGCTAATATTTATATAAAAATATAATTTTCCATTCACATAGGCTATTATAAATATTTAGCAATGTTTGCATGTCCTTTACTGCGTATAATTGATTAAAATAGTAAATCGAACTGTTTTTGCATGTGAAAATAATAATCCCCAATATCCAGATAACCCCACAAATGATCCCTTTTCTGGACAGCTGTCACCATGTCCGGCGTCCTTTACTGGGATCAACTTTAAATCAGTTTAACCTAGAGGGACACGGGCTCTGCCCCAAACACAAATAAAGGCTGTCTTCTTGTCACATCTCATCAGTACATCAATTGATTTTCCACCCGCTGACAGAAACTATACATCAGGTGACCCGCTGAATGGTGGAGAACAGAGAATTATATATGCTTGCCGGTCGCAGGCTAAGAGCCCTTCCAGGTCTCGGGTTTCTGGGGTCCAAGGACAGCCTGTCCAGGTTATCTCTCGCTTGACAAGGCACCTGAGAAATCTATACGCCACAGGTCAGCAGAACGCTCCACACCAATGCGATTTTAGACTGATGTTGTAGAAATGAAGATGCTTTACTGGCATGTCAAGGGCACATGCACTTCTCTATTATTCCAGTTTCTAATTATCAAGGTTTAGGGCAGCATTTCACAATCATTTACAGTATTCAGGAGATCCCTATTTTAATATTCAAAATATTGTTTTATAATAATGTTGTTAATTTTGCTTAAAACCAGTGTTTACCTTAAGTTTTCTTTTTAATTGCTATAATTAACACTTTTCATTATTTTTTATTAACAATATGGTATATGTTTCATTCCTACCTTTAACCCACAAGCTAGAATGAGTTTGGCTATGCCTCATAAATCTTTTGTGACCCCTAGTGAGAGTCATGACCCCCAAGTTGGGAGCCATTGGTTTATGGACAATGACTGGGGGACTTTATCGATCTCGCTGCCATTACATTCTGATCAGTCAAACAAAGAGACTTATTAGCCTTGACTATAATTAGCCTGGATCAATTTGCCAAACTGGATGCCACACACTTCAGGATTTACACACACACTCTTTGGTGTTAGGGGTCATGGATTGAGGCGAGAAGGCAGATCAAATATTCGTGCTGTTTGGGATTATTTAGACAGGATTACAGCAGACTTAATCTGCCTTGATTAATCCGGGGAAGATATCCTGGCATCTTTCTTTGGATTTCCAATCAGAATCACGCTAGGAGTCAGCAATTTATTAGATGCTGCTTTTCATAACAAGGCCTCCTACTGATTCTCCTCTGCTCGTCTGGATGTTTCAGAGTCTGTGCATCATGGATGGGTTGAGGTTGGGTTAGAGCACAGAGGGCTGAAGCAGGTCATCTAGCAGGGGAACGGTGTAATGAAATATACACTGAACAGATGCTGAGTGTTGTTGCACTCAGAGTCTCCAGCCATTGTGTGTCTTGCCACAAGGACAGAAGGACAGAAGTATTAAATTGGCTCATTAATCTTTCAGCAGGCTGCATTTTGCACAGTAAGGGTTTCAGGACTTGGAAGTGTTTCTTGGACACCCTTCATGAATATATAATAACAAAAAAGTATTTTCTTTCATCTTATTGTTGAATAAAATTGATAGATCGATTGATAGATTGATAAATTGATTTAATGTATTGCAATATGTTAAATGTAATAAAAATGTGTTAATGGATAAATGAAAAACGTGTATGGAGTCTATCAATTATGACTGTACGATATTGAATGATATTAAAAATGTGTTGATGAATGATAAATAAAGATTACCAATTTAACTTCATAAAGACATTATATAATAATAAATTACATAGTGTGGTGGGGAAGGCATGATCGAACACCCAAAAAGGGGGGAGAGCAAGCGGAGACACCGGCGGCTGGTCAGTGGTCCAATTGTAAATAATCAGTAACACCTGTATTTTCTAGTAATTGGGCCGGAGAGACACCCTCATAAGAGGAGAAGGAGCAGCCAAAGGAAAGGGAGAGCCTGAGACTCAGAGACGAGCCGAAAGGAGAGAGGAAAAGAAAGTTCAGAAAATAAAATACTGGTGCTTACCTGATATCGCCGACCCTGTCTTCTTCTTCCCACAAAACGAACGTTACTACACATACATTATAATATGAAATATGTGAAGAGTACAGATGCAAAAACTCTTAAGTGCCATCTGAAATTTTCTTCTAAAATGAGCATTTTCCTCAGGTTCCTATATGTGTAGGTTCAGTAATTTTACTTTTTTCTAATATGCATATTTATTGCCTTTAATGTGAAATAACTGAATATAAACATAGGCGGCTGAGAAAAATGCTCATGTACATTATTCATTAAATTGCATAGTCCATAGAACAGCTGTTTTAAGTTAAACTAAATTACCATCGATGGATAGTCATACTCTTTCGGTACATTGCTTAATATTATTTGAGTAAATGCTCTACATTTAACCTGAGCTTGAATCTTAAATCAGATTAGCTTTAAAGTGACAACAAAATAAACCTGAAAGTCAAAACCTCTATTCAGTTTAAACCAATTTTCTGCTACACTGTTGTTGCAAAGAGATCTTGTATCTTTTATTTTTTTCATTCGGTTCAATTTTAGGTCGACTCCAAATTCTCTGGTTTGCTTAAAGAGGACTTAATGTGAAGACCCTTAGAGACTAGTGTGTCAAAAATAATTTTGACGTCAACTGTGTATGTGTGTGTCTGTGTGTTTGTTCACCATGGTATCAATCATCTTAATCACAAATAGTGAAAATAAATCCTGTCAGTTATTTATAATCTTAAAAATACATTATAAGATCATTTTCAAAATTCATTTTGGATACGTGTATATCACAATATGTCAGATCAGACCAGAGAAAACACGATCTCTGAAAATACTTTTATAAAATAAAATAATAAATAGCAGCCACCAAGGTAATTTCTGGAATGGACTGTATATTCTGCAGCACCGCTCACCTGTCAGCAGAGTTTAACCCTGCTCCTCCGTCATTCACAGAGCTAGAGGTGCTGGGTAAAAATGCAGTAGGCATCAAAGTATAAAAGGAGAGCAAAGCTGCAATGGGTGGCACCACTGACACAGCTCGGGTTAAGATTACAGTGACAAGCCAGCTTTTGTCATGCTGTTTCTTGACTAAAGGCTAGACTGAGAGTACCATCCGGTGTGACACAAAAGCCCTCTTACATGTGCCCTTGGGGCTCGGAGGTGGAAGGGAATTCAGAGAGGCAATATGACAGTACAAACTGTAGCATTTCTCTGATATAATGCCTTGGAATAAACTATAAAAACGCAAGCTGAAATATCCAGGCTGTTTGCATAATCATTAATCCACAAGGAAAGGTCTATAAAAAGTTATTTTCTTGTGAAAGTGGTGCATGTATTTTTTTTCCTTTTGAAATCTCAATGCCTTTGATTCTGTGGATCTAACTAAACGGAATAATGCTTTATTATTTCAGACAGTCAAAGCTTTTATTTAAAACAAAAACAAATGAAATTCTTGATAAAAGCAATTGTTTGTTTTTGCATGACTCTAACTAGAATAGAATGTGTCCTGCTAAATTTCACTAAACATGCCCTCTGGCAAAAACAAATGTATTAATAAAAAAATTACAAAATAGTGCTTTGTTAAAGCCTATTTGGATAGATCTGTTTTTCATTGAGAAAGTCATGTAAAATTAGCGTTTCTGATTTTAATCCCATAGAAATGAAAGGTGATTGTGTTTTCTGTCAAACAGCCCTGGGTGAAATCATAGGGCAATTACAATTTCTTAAAAATATCCTTTCTGGATAGAAGTGTCTGTGATTGTGCTGTATTATTATTTCACAAAGCTTCTCTGCATTTGTTTTGACCTTTGTTGAGAATCGTGAGATGAATGTGTTGTTTTTTTTCTGCAGGTGTAACTTACCTTTATAACCCTTACTTTGCTTTTTCTTTCATAAAACAATCAACCTTTTTTACACTTAAATAAACTCAAATGTAAACTCTCTGTGTGAAATAAAATACTAATTAAGTCACAATTTTAAAAATAAAAGAAATAATCATTTCACAGCCTATTTATAACTAACTAATTAACAAACTCGCCACATCTTAAAAAAAATAAAGGTTCCTTATGGGCATCGATGGGATTAAGAACCATTCACTGAAAAGAACCAAACATATTTATTCTATGGCATCACTATGGGAAAATTTTGGCCAAAAAGCAGGATCATCATTCATTAGCATTGCCCGTGTGCTGTTTGTGTCAGTTTGGAGTTGGTTGTGGGCTCCATTCACTGGCATATTGTCATTTTCTGAGGCTGGGAGAGAGGTAAACCCAAAGGCCCTTTCAAACTCATCCCTGACTCTAGTGAGAGAGGAGCTGCAGCAGAGCTGACAATGTTGGCTGATAGCAGTGGAATGGCGGTGGTTGGCTGTGTGAAAATAAAAAAGGCACTTTGGGGAATTGGCCACATTCTTTCTTGTTTGTTCTTTATTCTAGGGTAGCTACGTTCCATTATTAATTTATTCCTGACAATAACTTTGACTCCGTTTCACTTACGCTCTCTCCTCTGCTGACGTCGTAACTTACTTTAACATGTTCAGCCAAGTGTCAGGCTGCCCATGTACAGTATAATATATATAGGCTTTTGGATTTTTATTGGGGCTCCCTAATTCCTTGTAGCCCTGTGTGACTATTACCTTTATGATACCCCTTTACACCAGCACGGACCAGGTGATAATTTGGAGCCAGTGCTATTGCCGGTTCAGAGTTGGTTCATCTGGCAAGCTTTCTAAGAGTCAGGTCTGTCATCACTGCATACTGTACGTCTCTTTTTTCCTAGCAACACAAATGTGGAGGCATTAAATAGAAAGCTTACGGCATGGACAATATGTTGCTATTAATGTTAATAACTTTGCTAACCTACGTACAGTATATTGACATCCAAACACAGCAAATCCAACATGTTCATGCAACACACCATAGTTTGTATAGGTGAAGATTACGAGTGAAAATAACAGGTTCATGTAGCACACCGTAACTTGTATATACAGAGAGTACAAGAAAGAATAGACAAACATAAACTGAATAAACAGAGATAAGAAGTGAAAATGTGTTCAGCATTGTAATTTGCTCAAAACTGTTTCTGTTCATCTTGTTGGCCACTGTAACCCTGCCCTCAGCTCCTGACTCAAGTGATTCTTACTTCTAGCTCTGCAGTGTTTTGGGGCTACTTAAGAACCACTTTTCCCGGTTCAGAGCTGGTCCTTCGGGTGTCAAAAGACAAGCAGTTTGGAACCAGGCTCTATCTCTGAACCAGCACTCAAACTGCCTTAATGGATAAAGGGGTATTATTGGTCAAGTCCATGGTGGAGCCGTGCAGATGTAACTTGTTAGTCAAGCACATCAAGGGATTGGATTGAGATCTGGGGAATTCAGAGGACGGACAACACCTTAATCATGTTTTTCAAACCATTTCGAACAATGGGTGAATGGTGGAGAGGAATATTATCCTGCTAAAACAGGTCATTTCCACCACTGTCATTAAGGGTGTACCTGGCCTCAACAATGTACAGGTAGGATTCACGGGTCAGATTTACATCCCCAGGGTTTCCCATCAGAACATTGCTCAGTGCATCACACTCCCTCCACCGGATTGTTGTGTCCCACAGTGCATCCTGGTGCCATCACTTCAAAGTAAATGATGGACATGTACATGCTGAGTGCACATGATGTAACACAAAACAGTACTCATTGGACCATGTGACCTTATTCTAATGCTCCAAACCCCAATTCTGATGCTTACATACCCATAGCAGCCTCATGGCCACAGTTTAATATGCAATGTTGTACCACATTGTACCACATTTCTTCAACAAACATCTTTTTTTTTTTCTTTTTTTTTTTGACAATTAGTAGTCTTTACTTCATGACCTATGCTAAATTTATTGTATAAATGCTTCAACCCGTGACATGCAGGTGTGCTTAAACTCTCTTTTTTTCTAATGACAGTGAAAATCCTTCAACAATTCTGTCATTTTGGTCTTAAAGATAAGAAAAAAACATCGTTCAAAATAGTAAAGTGTCTTTTATTTGTGGATACTCTCAATTACAACAAAATACAAGAAAGGTTGTTTATAATAGAACTGAGAAAACTGATTTCCTTTGTATTTTGCTGACAGATCATTAAGGATATTTATGTTTCATTGTTGTAAACGTTTAAAGATGTTTGTGAAAGAATGCTGCATTGTTGTGTGATGGGCTGTTATGCTGTGGACATTTCCAGACCCCTAAACATGATGTGTCACAAAACGAAAAGTTATTGTTTAACCTGTCAAAACAGCATCGTGGGCAGTCCTTAGCCATTCAAAGTGGGCAAAGTTCCCAGACCTTCAACCGTAAGTCTGAGGTCTGGCTACGCAAGACTAAGGGCAGTTAGAATTCAACTTTGCAGGACAGTGGCCCTCTAAGGCTGAGTTTGAACAACCCTGTTCTAATCCACCCAGACTTTAACACGTGGCCTTCAAATGATCAATATCATGGGCTTTATTTGTGACTGATCATAATCTCATCACTGTATATACAGTATACCTAATATACTGTATTCAGTCACTCTTGAAATATTCAGAAGTTATCCTACTTTAAGCTTCATTAGATGAGGAGGATCTCTACTTTTCTATTCCTGTCCATGCTTACGCAACGAGGGTCAGCAGGGTGATGGAGTCAGCAGACCTCAGAGCACATGGCCGCTGTATGAGGTGGTGGCACCTCGCCAGAACCCCCACTGTACCGTACGAATGGACAGACAGGTCTCTCTTACTGGGCCCCAGCACGGGACGTTACCAGTACATCTGCACACCATTTGAGCTCAAGGACGCTCTAGGAGGCTCATTCCTCCAGTGCCGCAGGCTCTGCGCAAAGCAGCCACGGCTTGTTAGTGCCGACCCCCTGCAGAGAAAGCGGCCTGCTTGAGCTCGCTGCAGTTTATGATTTTTTGTTACTGTGTTTATGGGTTAAAATTGCAACACTCAGTCCTTTTGCCTGTGACCCTTTTCGAACATTAACCTCAGATCTGATTGTGGAGCCTGATTCATAGCAAGCGCTCTAAGCGGCCGATTATTCTTGAAAGGACACATCTTAAGCAGAAAAGGCCTGGTGCAGTGGATCAATGGGAAGTGAGTGATGAGGGGGAGGACTTGAATAGACAGCTGTGATAACGCACTCCTATTAGCGCAGGCAGTGGGAATACTAATAACCAAAATACATGCGGTTGTGAGCAAGCAACGGAAGGGTGCGAGACCCATGCAGAGAAAAGTAAGAAAGAAAGAGATGCTCAAAATGATTGTGTATGTGTGTGGGGTCAAGTGTTTGAAGAATAATGTTTTGCTCTTGAATGAAATTGAACTGTATCAAGCTGAAGAACGACACCATTTTCTTCTGTAGAGATGCTAATAGTTAATCAAATAATCAAACCAGACTTTCTCCTGCCAACTTGGGTTTGGCTGTGGTGAAGCATAGGCCTGTGGGCACACACTTACTCCTGTCCAGCCACTAGTGCTCACACATTGCAGCCAGACAGTCCAAGCTACTTTCATTGCATTGTCTTTAACAGCTTGTTTGTTTTTATATGGCAAAGCCTGTTTTTCTTAATTGCAATATAAAACAGCAAATGGTGCTTAATCTGTTATTTTAAGTGCAAGACTTTATGTAAGAACGGTTCCGGTAGCAATTTTGCAGAGTTATTTACACCATATTTCATTTGCATTATTTTTACATATGTAAATAAGTGTAATATATGTAATATGTAAATAAGTGGGTGTGGCTAACTCACATGTAGTGTGTGAGCCTGAGACTGAGAAAAGCACTGACTGGATTGCTTGTAGTAAGATCAGATCAGCAATCTGAGGTGACATTTTAACTGTGATTTAGATAAACTGTATTATCAAACTGTAAATGTGAGTACAGAATGTCTCTGTGTACAATATACCTCAGTAGGCTCTAGTGTCACTTGCCACCCGAGTGACAGCCTCCCCTAGGTTATAATGCCTGCCTGGTAACACAATGAAAAATGAAAATAAAATACACAAATAATATGAAGCTATGTCATAAAATGCTTAGTATATTGTTTCGAATATATGAAAAAAGGATTGACTTACTGATTGGCTTATTTCAGAATCTGCTCTATTAATCATTTTATTTATTGTAACCCTTTTTGTTGATTTTCTTGAATCACTACTTATTTAAATGTCTATATCATGAAATATATATTTACCATGAAATAAATTACTTGTACCATGAAATGCCCACTGCCCACCCCTATACTATATATATATATATATATATGTATGTATGTATGTATGTATGTATGTATGTATGTATATGTGTATATATATATGTATATGTGTATATATATATGTATATGTGTATATATATATGTGTATATATATGTATATGTATATATATGTATATATATATATATATATATATATGTATATATATATATTAGATTAATTTGTCATTTAATTTTACAATTAATATTTACATTATTAAACATCAGGTTATGTTATATTGCAGTTCAAATGGGCCATTGTGGCAGAAACTCGTTATCATGGGGCATGGATAGCACTGGTACTGTTTTAATATTTGGTTTCATGAGTAGTTCAGCAGGCACAGTCCCAGGTTTCCACTGGGGAGAACTTATGGTCACTTGTCACCAGCACTGCCAGCCTGTCAGCACTGACCACCACCCTCAGCAGACACTGTGTGTGTGTGTGTGATCTGAGTGTAGATTGAGCACTTTCAGCTTTCAGATTTGCAGCCAATTGTAATAATACAGTTTTATTCCTTAGGGATTGTGCGGCTTTGAAAGGACCTAATGCCTTTTTAATCTGATTAATAATTATTTCCCCCTCAAATCTGATTAGGATAGCCTGTAATTTCAAATTTAAGTAAAAAATCTTTTGTTCTCGCAAGATATGAACATTGCTTTAATGTACAGTGATTAAAATTCTGTGTGTGTGCGTCTTTGTGTGCGCGTGCGTGCGTGCATGTGTGTGTGTTGTGGCATAATGGAGTGCTTAAAGGAATAGTACACCCAAAACTAAAAATTCTGTCATCATTTACTCACCCTTTACTTGTTTCAAGCCTTTATGAGTTTCTTTCTTCTGTTTAAACACAAAAGAAGATATTTAGAAGAATTATGGAAACCTGTAACCATTGACATCCATGGTATTTATTATTTTTACTTATTATTTTTCCTACTATGGAAGTCAATGGTTACAGGTTTTCAGTTTCCTTCAAAATATCTTTATTTGTGTGTTAAACAAAAGAAAGAAAGTCATTTTGGAACCACTTGAGGGAGACTAAATAGTGAGTACATTTTCATTTTTGGGTGAGCTATGCCTTTAAAAAGTGGATTTTGTTTTCTAATATTTGGAAACCCAGCCATTTACAATGACTTATTTTTTTTTTACAAATATTTTAATAATAATGACTTGTCTTAAAGCATTTCCTGTCTAAAATAGTATGAATCAATCATAACTTCCTCATCCTCTTTTGCCCAGTTAGTTAAACTTCACTCTTGACACCCAGTAATAGGAGCACATACTGAGAACACTGAGAAGGTCTTGACACATGTTATTAAGACACACTTGTGAAGAAAAAGCGTAATTAGTCTACATTATCTCAGGGTGAAATCTGTGAGCTGTCATGGCAAAATATAGAGCTCTGATTAACTGCTGGTGTGGTAATTGGAGAAGGCTTGTGTTCCTGGTCCTTGAGCCGTGTCCTCATGTATGGAAACCTTTGAGTTAAACGGAGACTGCAGTGGCCCAGTTTCACACCATTGGCTGTTTATTTAAATAAAGCACATTTCCCATTTAGCCAAGTTATTTCAGAGCATCGTCAAAATAATTTTTTCCATACAAACCATTAAGCTAGCATCTACGAAATACAGCTTTAATCTGTAAGGGTTTTATTGAACATAATATGCATATGATTATGTGGTTACATCACAATATCGTGAATAATAATTAATTATGTTGCTTGGTGCCTTTTCTTTTCCATCAAGTCATATTACACTAGTCATAATATGTATACTCATGAAACAAACTATAACAAAGCAAAATTAATTCCCTATTCATGCTGCGTAATAATGATTACATTTTTCTACCATATTAGATCACCTGAATTAGTTTTTTATTTTTTAAAAATCATGTTAAATACTAGAAAAAAGGTTAGTCGCCCCTCTATTGGACTATAGTTGAGATACCTAAAACGTGTTTGGCTCTTGAAAAGCTCACATATGTAATAAAAAGGAAACCATCTGAATTGTGTGATATCTGGGAGGTGTTTTGGAAAAAAAAAATCTCCCTGAACCTTTCTGGGGTAAGTTTTTGGGTAATGGGGGTTGATTTACTGTAAAACCTTGTAAAACCTTGTAAAACGTAATAAAGACATGTTACAGTATACAAAAAGAAATCATACCAAATTGAGCTTTCCATTTTTTTTCTTTTGTAATTGTTAAGAGTTTTTTTTTTTTTAAATCAATTTTAATGTAATTAAAAATAAATGCATTATTCATTGAAATAATTTATTATTTACACATATAGAATATTGTTTATTTTATGCACAAACGTATGCACAGTATTTAATAAATAAAATGTAATAAATTAACATGAAATTGCAATTGTTTGTCTTCTTGTTTGATAATTTAAAGGGATAGTTCACCTAAAAATGAAAACTGTCATCATTTACTCACCCTTGACTTGTTCCAAACCAGTTTTTTGTTCTGTTGAACACAAAATATATATTGAAGAAGGATAAAAACCTGTAAACATCGACTTTCATAGTTGAAAGTTATTTCATTACTATGGATGCCAATGGTTACAGATTTTCAATATTCTTCAGTATGTTGTAACAAAACAAACAAAAAAGCTGGCTTGGAACAAGTCAAAGGTGAGTAAATGATGATAGAGTAAAAAAATTTGGGGTGAACTATCCTTTTCATTAAAATATTTTAACGCTGAATTTGTCAAATAAAAATGCACTGTGCACTAACATGAATGCTTCAGAACTGACTTTAAACAAACCTTATTAACAGGTTACCTTCAGCGTTTAATTTTAATTAATCTAGGCGTGTTAAGTTGTCAGTGCCATATTGATTGTCAATTCATACACTTGACTTGTGGATAACATATTGTTTCTGAACGAGGAGCAAAAGCTAACATCTATTAGCTCAGTGTATTTTCCTAATCTAATATCTTGTACCTCATCATCTTTGTTGGTTTACGCTCATCGATCCAGAAGGAACTGCGTTATGTATCTGTTATAATGCTGTTTCTAGATCAGAGGTGGATTTTTCCAGTGCTGGATGTGTAATGATAAATAATTTAGGTTTTTCACACAGCTGCTAAATGTGTTGCATAGCATGCAGTGGATTGTGTCCAGATGATGTTGGCTGAATTGGTGTTGTGTGTGTGTGTGTGCGTGCGTGCGTGCGTGCGTGCGTGTGTGCGTATGCGTGTGTATGTGTGTGTGGCCTTTTCCTCTATGGCTCACAGGGATTTAGTGGTTTGTTTGGGGAACGTGGAGTGGGAAACGGGGTCAGTCACAGTAGAGCCAGAATGGACATCCATGTGCACGTCGACTGGAGGTCATTGGGAAACAAAAGTCACTAGCAGAAAACGTCACTGAGCTTCAGGGAGTTGATCTGGTAAAAAAAAACAAAAAAAAAAACATTTAATTCCATGGATGAACAGAACAGGGCGTCACGGTAGCGCAGTGGGTAGCACGATCGCCTCACAGCAAGAAGGTCGCTGGTTTGAGCCTCGGCTGGGCCAGTTGGCATTTCTGTGTGGAGTTTGCATGTTCTCCCCGTGTTGGCGTGGGTTTCCTCCGGGTGCTCCGGTTTCCCCCACAAGTCCAAAGACATGCGGTACAGATGAATTGGGTAAGCTAAATTAGCCGTAGTGTATGAGTGTGAATGAGTGTGTATGGATGTTTCCCAGTGATGGGTTGCAGCTGGAAGGGCATCCGCTGCGTAAAACATATGCTGGATAAGTTGGTGGTTCATTCCGCTGTGGCGACCCCAGATTAATAAAGGGACTAAGCCGAAAAGAAAATGAATGAATGAATGAATGAATGAATAGAACAGGTTTTATTAAACCCAATGACAGTTCGTGTATCTGTTAAGCTTTGAAAATGACAAAAATATATACTGTGAAAGAACCATAAAATAGAACTTATGACTAGTGCGTTATATTTTAAGCCTTTTCCCAAGCACTGTGTATTTCACAATTCACTCTCTGTTTCACATATTCAACACATCACATTCGGTTATGACACCTATATAAACCAAAGGCCTACTGGCATTACTAATATCAAACATGTTGTTTTGCATCGATGCTGATAATATCTCCGGGAAGAATGTCAGTTAATCATGATTTGTTTTTCTTAGGATTTTTTTTTATCATAATGCAGGAAAAACATGCCTTTGTCTACATTTTTGTCAAACTCCAAAAATGGTGTGTAAATAAAACTGGTAGTGGTTTATTTCTTTATGTACAGTAGTTCCCATTAGCCATTAACAAGGTAGTGGCTATTCTTTCTAGGGTCCAATTAATAAGGCATAACAATCAGACCAATAAGAAACCAAATAAAAATACACATTTGCATTCAACCATAACAATAGAAATCAATACCACGAGTAAATAAAAACAAAAACGAATGTACAGTAAAGTATAACAATACCACAAGCAAAAAATAATAATAATAATTTACATTAAAACCATAGCAATCGAAACCAATTAAACATGGTTTCTAGCTGAAATGAATGACAGTAAGCTGAATTGTTGCAGTAAAATAATAAATATTATTGTGAAAATGGTATACTAGTAAATTTAAGTTGAAATAATACCTGCAGCTCCTGTGATTCATTGAGGTCACTGAAGGGAAATGGTCAGTTTGTGCAAGAAACTAAACATTGCCTTGTGAATCAAACAAGGACCATTGTTTCAGCTTCATTTTTCTCCTGAAAAAAATTATAGGTTACATATGGAAAAATACATATATGATTATTTATGGTTTATATATATCACCTTGATTGCCTGAATTTAAATGTATTTATATGTATCTTTTTATTAATATTAAGAGAGCAAAACATACAATATTTGTTAAACAAAACACATAAACAGCAATAGATGGAAACGGCAATACAAAATAACAGAAATGTATGTGTATAATCAGCAATGACAATTAAAATAATATTGGTTGTATTTATTAATAATAATAATAATAATAAAAGTAAAATAATGGCACATACCCAGTGCATAACAAACAGCAATTTTCAAATAAGCTGTGTGTGTCAGAAACCATATTTCCATGTGCGTTTCACAGCAAAATATCAGCAAAAAAACACGAGAGTGAGAAACGACATGTATTTTTAACCAACAGATATTAACAGAACCCATTTTAATGAAATGTGCATAATCTTCTTTTATCAACAATGTTCTTTCAAGCATATATGTGTGGAAACAATGCTGCTTTTGAGGTGGCATAAAGCTACCGAAAGCTGCAGGGGGTAAAATTAATGAGTTTTACACCACGAGTTAGATCTGTTAGCTGCCGCTGAACGCAAAAACGCATCCCACGACAAACATCTCTAACAATACACCACGTTAACAGAACTTAATTAAGAGAAAAGTAGAGCCACATCTGCACGCACCCATATTCACCTACAAACACTTGCCAGCGACAGTTTGATTGCATGTGTGTGTGTGGGTTGAATTTGTGTGCGCGCATTTGTGGGTGTACCATCCGTAACTAATGAGAAAGTAATGTCAGAGGCAGCTGCTCAGAGTGTTGTGTTAACGAGGTCAGGGAAGCGCAGAAGCGGCAGATATACTCTGCTACTGAACGCCTGGAGCTTGTGTTTCCAACAAGGACAACGCTGGCCTCACCACCGTCCTTCCTCAAGATTAAAGTCATCCTCACCCGCTGCCATTGTTTGTCTACATCCATCCATCACACCCACAATTGCAGGCCAGCCACGCTTTCATCAGTTAAGTGAGGAAGAAAATTAAATCAAACGTCTGTAATGGTGCGTTTTCAGTAGCTGTGGCTGGTTATGAATGGCATGTGGAGAGGAATTTGTTTGCTTGTCATTTGCATATTATAAGTGGTGCTTTCGGGTTTGTTAAAAATGTTTACTTTATTATGAAATATTACATATATCGCTATTTGCTCTGGAAAGCCTATAAAATGAACGTGGTTGAATACAATGTATTTTTAGGATTTTATTGTTGTTGTATCTCAAATTGACATATTAATACACATTTAATTACATTAAAATACATTTTTACATATACCTGTAGTATTGTGACCGATGAGTAAAGTAATTGATTAATTAATAACAAATAATTAAATAATAACATTTAAATTAGCAAAAAGTATTAGCCTTGATTTTTAAAAATAAATTATAAAACAGAAAACAAATCCTAAAATGTTTTTATAAATATTTTTACAGTGTCTTTGTCATAGATGATCATTAAATTAAATAATTAATTAATTTATTTATTTATTTAAAAATGCCTTTATATCAATATATGTTTATTAATATATAAAATAAGTAAAACTGAATGGGCGACGCGGTGGCGCAGTGGGTAGCACGTTCGCCTCACAGCAAGAAGGTCGCTGGTTCGAGCCTCGGCTGGGTCAGTTGGCATTTCTGTGTGGAGTTTGCATGTTCTCCCCGTGTTCGCGTGGGTTTCCTCCGGGTGCTCCGGTTTCCCCCACAAGTCCAAAGACATGCGGTATAGGTGAATTGGGTAAGCTAAAAAATTGTCCGTAGTGTATGTGTGTGAATGAGTGTGTATGAATGTTTCCCAGTGATGGGTTGCAGCTGGAAGGTATCCGCTGCGTAAAAACATATGCTGGATAAGTTGGCAGTTCATCCCGCTGTGGCGACCCCAGATTAATAAAGGGACTAAGCCGAAAAGAAAATAAATGAATGAATGAAGTAAAACTGAATGCAAAATTGAGTTACACTTTACAATAAGGCTCCATTATTTAATTAGTTCCATTAGCTTTTAGTTCCATTAGTTCCAGAATATTCAACATTTACTGATGATTTATTAACATCCCAATTTTGCTTGTTATAACATTAATGCTCCGTTAACAAGAAATAACAATGAACAACTTTATTTTCATGAGCTAACATTTATTCATTCATTAATTTTCCTTCAGCTTAGTCCCTTTATTCATCAGGGGTCACCACAGTGGAATGAACCGCCAACTTATCCAGCATATGTTTTACACAGCGGATGCTCTTCCGGCTGCAACCCAGTACTGGGAAACATTCATACACACTCACACATACACTATGATCAATTCTTTTTTTATTCAATTCACCTATAGCACATGTCTTTGGACTGTGGGAGAAACCAGAACATGGGGAGTTCATGGGGAGAACATGCAAACTCCACATAGAAATGCCAACTGACCCAGCCGGGACTCGTGAGCTAACATTAAAGAAGATTAATAAATAGTAGTAAGTGTGTTTGTTAATTTATTCATATTAGTAAATAGATTAACCAATGTAACCTTATTATAAAGTTTTATTTTTTTCTGTTTTTTGTATAAATAATATTTTAAATATTGTCTTGAATAACTAGCATTGACATTAAATAAAAAAATATACAATTATATTATTACAATTATAATGTCTATGTACATTTATGTAAAAATCAATAGCATAACATTTATGAAAAGCGGAGGCAGTGGATTCTTGGTATTTTTTTGTAGAATTAATGTATTAATTCATTGTATTAAGCTAATGTGTTAAATTGACAGTTCTAATTATAATATTAATAATCAAATTAGATGAACAAGACATGAAATGAGAACGCTTGACGGCACATTTGAGACTCAGTGAGACAACCTCTAATATGCAATTATAAACCAGAGGCGCCATTCATAAACAGCGGTTGTCTCGAGTTTTAGACATCAAGTCTCATCTCATCTCTTCTTCATAAATCTCTGAAGCTGGCGATTACCATTCAGAAGATGCAGCGCCTTCCCATCTGTCACCAAGAAAATTGCATCATCGTTTTCACAATCCATCCATCCTGCACATGTCAGATAGCTTTCTCCCCACCGTGTTTATCGCAGATAGTTTTGATAGGCAGCAGTTATATTTATATCCATCCTCAAACAAAACATCACTTCGGTACCTTGATCATGCAAGTACAGTCTGACAAACAGTCAAAACAATTAGCAGAGGTGGTGTTTCCAGATGAGAAATGTGTGCGCCTGGTTAAAGTATCTGTCTTGGGTAACAAAAAGAAAAGAAAAAGGGAAAAAAAGTGACTCTGTGTCTTTGTCAGAGAGGTTTTTGTACAAATAGCATTCGCGGATACTTTTTTATCTGTATTCTGGTCCTCTAATGGAGCCACTCTCTGATGGCACAAGACATCTCCCCTCTTTGATATGCTCCCATTACAGATGAATGGCTGTTTATATCTCAAGGAGGTCTGTAATACTTAAAGAGAAACATGCCCATTAGTATATTCCCATTCATTGCAATGATGTAAAATGAACACATTTTCCACAGTTCTGTTTGGTAGTTGGTTAAATGAACATTGTTAAATACATTTATTTATTTACTGTAGCAGATGAAATTGATAACAGTTTAGTTTAAGTACCAATTATTAACTAATACCTGCCTATTATTAAGATATTGGTTGTTTATTTGTACTTATAAATGACTTATTATGCATGATATTCTTCTACATCCCTAATCCTGCCCAACGCCTAAACCCAACTACTGCATTAACAATTATTAATAAGCAGCAAATTAGAAGTTTATTGAGCTTTAAAATGAAGGATGACCAACAATTTTGTCGTAGTTGTATCTATTGCAAATGTATTTTCTGCTTAATTTGACTATATTATTGTATATATTATCTATCTAAAGGGCGACATGGTGGCTCAGTGAAAGCACTGTCGCCTTACAGCAAGAAGGTCGCTGGTTCGAGTCCCGGCTGAGTCAGTTGGCATTTCTGTGTGGAGTTTGCCTGGGTTTCCTTCGGGTGCTCCGGTTTTCTCCACAGTCCAAAGACATGCACTATACTGTAGGTGAATTGAATAATAGTAGTAGTATATGTGTGAATGTAAGAGTGTATGGATGTTTCCCAGTACTGGGTTGCAGCTGGAAGGGCATCCGCTGTGTAAAACATACATTGGACAAGTTGGCGGTTCATTCAGCTGTGGTGACCCCTGATGAATAAAGGAACTAAGCTGAAGGAAAATGAATGAATGACTGAATGATGAATGAATGAATGAATCTGTCTGTCTTTTTGTCTGTCTGTCTGTCTGTCTGTCTGTCTGTCTGTCTGTCTGTCTGTCTGTCT
>CAIGQV010016547.1:6167057-6191269 GCA_903798115.1 Danio jaintianensis
CAATACTGAATTGTTAAAAACCTCCCTTTCTCGCCATAACTTTAGACGGTGAGCTCCCCCCCCCCCCCCCCGCCCCCCTATTATTCTGTTGGCACACATGCAGGGAAACACAAGTTTATTAGTTGCATTCAAAAGCTGTCCCCGGCACCTGCGGTCTCTGTTTCTGCACTCCTAACGGATGTGGAAATCTAACTACTTTGAGATTGTATGTCACCGTTGGCACTGGATGTGTGTGTCTATGGGGGTTTTGGGAGGGAATGCAAACAGCTCACCGTCCACTGTTATGCAGAGAATTAATTATCCTCCGCATTTCTGTGCTTCCTTAATCAACTCATCTGAGCCAAGCAATTAATGCATCTACCGCCACGTCAATACCAGGTCCAGAGGGCTCTTCCATCGTACATTCATCAGGCTACATCTGCACTAATCTGAAGACATTGCTCTGTGTTTTGGCCTTCTGCTCACACTGGAGGCACTCTTGTAAATATATCAATCTGAAATGCTGCATTGTAATTTGGACAGTGATAACTGAACTGTTTGTTAGCAATTAGTGTTGTCACGATACTGGAATTCGGTACCAATCGATACTGAAGTGTTAAAAACGTCCATTTCTCGCCAACATTTGAGCACGTTCTTAAACAGCGCTGATTTGCCATTGTGTTCACGTGCTCAACAGAAATGACTGTGATTGGCCGTGAAGGTCATCAATTCAACGAACTCACCGCTGTTTACTGTTTACAGGTACAGGGACACTGGAGCATTTTAAAGCCGTGATTCATCAGCGGATCGCTCGTATGTCAGCTTATAGACAAACCAGCTGATTGACGTGACTTTGAAATGCTCCAGTGTCCCTGTATCTGTAGTTACACTCAGTAAACAGCGGTGAGTGAACTGATGACCTTCACGACCAATCACAGTAATTTCTGCTGAGCATGTGAACACAATGGCAAATCAGCGCTCAACAGCGCTCAAATGTATGGGGGAAATTGAGGTTTTTAAAATTTCATTTTGGCATCTTGCTGGAGGCAGCACTAGGAGAAGTGCCCCAGTAAAAATCATCTGTGCCCCAGTAAGCTTTGAGATACGCTTTACTTTATGCAAATGTATTAATTTAGAGTGTCAATCCCAGAATAAAGACGTTAGGGGCCATTCACATTTGTCGTCTTTTGCACATAAAGTTTGTTATTCTCTATGTGCAACCGAAACAACACTGGTGAAAGCAAACTGACACATGCGCGCAGAAAACCATTCCCACATGCCTCACGCGCTGCTTCTGCTCCTGGTGTTTATCCCGGTGGTTTACATGCACGCCGATAAAATACGTGCCGCTCATGCACCGTGAAACCGGAGTAACAGGCTTTTATGTTACTTTTATGACACAAGGTGTCGACACACAGTGAGTTTTGCAAGTTGACAAAACATTAAACATGCATAACTAGATGAAACCTTGAAACTGTTTATACGTTTGGGGGAGGGGGAGTTGAGGGGCGTATATGGGGGGGTTCGCCCAGGGTGCCATTTAAGCTAGAACCGCCACTGATTATAGCAAAAAAAATCCAAAGTTAACATGGCACTCCTGATTAACTGCTCATGTGATGCATTAAGGACCATAAACTGTTTCTAAACATAAGCAGTTTAAAATAGATGAAGAAAAGAGAAAAAAACAGCCATAGCAGTATTTTAAGATTCCTCTCAAGTCCTCTCAAGGCAGAAGAGTATAGTTGTAGAATGCTGGTTTCGTTCTAGTTTAATTAGAACTAATTTAGTTCAGTTTAATATTTATGTCACTGTTGAAGTTCAGGTCAGTTCAGATCATATCAGTGCAATGCATAGGTCTCAAACTCACTTTCTGGATGGCCGCAGCTCTACACGGTTTTGCTCCAACCCTAATCAAACACAGCTAATCCAAGGGTTGAAGCAAAACTGTGCAGAGCTGCGGCCCTCCAGGAAGTGAGTTTGAGACATATGGTGTAATGCAAATGTCACTGCTGAAGGCTGATCCACTGAAGAGTAACTTCACTGATGCGCAGCTCCACCAGTCTCAAGCAGGTAAACTAGAGGTGACCAAAACTTCACCAATTGACAGAAGTGAATAACAAACCTTGGGAGAAACCAGGCTCAACCAGTTTTCTTTTGGACAAGTGACTTTTCTGTCACTGGGATTTGTACATCAATCAATCTTATGCTCTCAACTCATCGATGGCTACGACAACCATCTGCTCAGGATATGTGATGGATAGATGATTATTTGAACTTCGCAACAGTCTAACATGAATATATAGATGTCAAATTACAGTGTCTTTTTGGAACTTTTAAATATCTGAAAAACACAGCCTACTCTTTCTATTCTGACCTAAATCTTAAACATTCCGAGACATTTTTTGAAGCAAGACTGACAGGATTTAAACTTTGACATTGTTTAGAAGGTGAAAAAAGTCCTGATTTTAACATAAACTCTTAGTGTTCTGTGTAGTTTAGCAACCGTCAGAGCATAAACGATACCTGCTGCTCTCCATTTTGATTTATGGTGTTTCCTCTTGCATTCATATGTCAAAGCTCAGGAAACAAATAAAATTCTTTACTTCAAAGAAATAACGAATATGGAAAAAAGAGAAGGATTAACAATGGTCCTACCAGAATTCTGTAACTACTTGTATGGCCATAGTGGTCATTCTGACCATTCACATTAGACGTCATATCGTCACGTCATATTTACATTAAAAGATTCTATTGCGGTTTTAGAATGAAGCTTTGAATGTCTGCCATCATATTTTATGAGTTCATTATCCTAAAAATACAATTTTGTTTTGTTATATAGCCTCTAATTGTGTATGAGTTACAAGACAAAGTTTTTGTTAGCAGAAAGTTGCCAGGCAAGGGAATAAGTAGTGGACGCTGAAATGGATGCATTGACCTTTATGGCTATTCAAAGTAGAAATATTCTTTTGTGCTTTGCATTTTTTAATAAAAAGCAATTTTATAATAAAATAATCACATTCATGAAAAAGTCAGGGTACTATATATATGGATTTTTTTTCTTTTTGTTTTTTTATTTTATCTTGTTTTATTTTAAACAAGAATGTGTCCTTTTCTACTTTGGTCATTGGTAAAAACACGTCTTAATAAGATTAAACAGGTACTTGGTGAGCTTTTTTAAGTATTACACATGCAGTTAGTTGATTTTAGGATTCTTGAAAATTCCTCAAACTTCTGGCACAGAATGTGTTTTGAATTTAAAACCCTTTTTATATACATCCAGAATAATTTATTCATAGCCTGAAATTCAGCTTTATCTTTATTATGCACATGTTTTTTCAGATGGCATCGAAGTCCAATTGCATCATGTCCTTCATACATATTATTGGCTGTTGACAAAGAATAATTAGTTCATATGTATCTGTTTTTTTTAATGCAAAGACCAGTTTAATTGGCTCTTCATGCTAAGATTCTGCACGTTAGTTCTACCTCTGAACTCCCCTGGAGAGAAACCTAAAAAAAGATGCAAAAAGTTGCATGGAATTTTAAAGCGGAAGCGGCTATTAAATATTCCTCCAGGTCTGAATGAAGATAGCAGTGGCCCAATTCTCTCGAAAGCTCTTTGAGTGATAAGCAATGATTTGTGTACAGTTGTCTACCATTGACCTTTCTGGATGAAATAGAACAAGACTTCTTGGGCTGAATAGAGAGCTGGAGGCTGTTTAACTGTGAAGGAAATTGTGTAAATATAAGATGCCAGCAAGGCTCTTGTTTTGAATAGTTTCAGTTACGCTTCCAGCAACCAAGTTGACAAGGTTTACTCAAAGACCATCTTGGCTCATCGATCTGCTTTGCTTAACAAGGTTTAACTGTGCTGTATGTACAAGAAACATCCGTTTAGAAAAGGCTCATGGCAGAACAAACAGCCTTTCAGTGGGCTTTTTGACACGTTTATTGTCAAAAGTGTCACTTTGTGGAGAATTTATGCATCGGCAGTCAATGAATGATGTTGTTCAGTTAGTAACTGCAAAATTAGCAATAAAGATCTTACAGAAGCTTATAATCTGTACACGAGTCCTAAATTCCTGTCGCACCAGGGGGCCTATTATGAAACGGGGCTGTAAAATCTTCTGAAGTACTTTTGAGAGCCTTAGGACTTTATGAAGTAAGCTTTTCGTTTTTTTCACCCCCTTGCCATTTCACATGTTGATAGAAAATCATTACCACAGAATACATGTAATGGTGTGTGGACTATTAGCTGATTAATGCCTGGAAAATAAAAAATTATGCGTTGAACAAAATCATAAATAATCTATTAACAACCTTGTAGTTCACACTATGCCTGAACTTAACACTTTGTAAATGTTTGCTAAAAAATAAGTGTCCATAATGAGAAAAATGGCAAGATTTCTACTTTCCAAATTATATTACTGCACTATAACAACAAAAATATATTATTTATAAAATGATATTTTATTTACAAAATTGCTATATAAACTGTATTTGTTTATAAAATTTTATATACATATAAACAATGATTACAATATTGTATTCTTTGAGTATTATTAAAACAATGCAATTTATTCTATCAGTTAATCTGATTTTATGAATTAATGTCCTTATAATTCATTATATAATATTCATTTCGGTTATTAATTTTAATGTATCTTCTGCTCAAGGCTGAAAAATAGATGTAAAATAGAGGGGAATTTTTTTTTTTTTGTGAAATATTTGTACAATTTAAAATAACAATTTAAAATACAATTTAAAACAGGTTTTTCAAAGCAGAAGATTGCAGAAGTTACCTTTTAGAGAGAAATTGCAGGACTCAAAGTTTATAATCTTTTGGTTACACTTGAATTCCTTCTTGAGTCATAACTCACGGCTGTAATCTTCAATCTTGAGCCCAGAGTGGCAGATTTTCTATCTTCTCTTGAGACAACAACTTGACAGAGCCCAGTGATGAAATATGGCCAAAACAAAGGAGCGGCGTCTGGGATTAAACAGGATTAAACAGAGCCTTGACTCCAACAGAAACCCCTCTGATGTGCCAGCTTGTCTCTTCCAAATGTCAGGAGCATCTCTGCTTTCTCATCCAGTTGCACTACTGTCATCCTCTCTGTTAAATGTCTCTGTCATCCACACATTTTTGACTTTCTTTTCCACTGTTTCTTACCTTTTTGGTAGCACTTTATTTTAGGGAGTGCATATTCACTATATATTTAATAATAACAGATTTTTTTAAAGTACTAATTAGCAGGCGATATACTAATAATATATAATAAATTAAGGGTTCAGATGCAAAAACCTCTAAATGCCATATGAAATTTCTTTCAAAAACAAGCATTTTTCTCAACCTCCTATGTTTGTTACATTTTTTCACTTTGCAGGCAATGAAAATACCCTATTCATCAACTTAAAAGTGAAATTACTGAACCTACCCACCAGAGCCTAAGTAAAATGCTCATTTTAGAAGAAAGTTTTAGATGGCATTTAGAGGTTTTTGCATCTAAAAACCAAAACAGTTGAACTTATCAAATATTAATGCTGTAAAAAAAATAAGTAAATGTAAAATAAAACAAATTACACTCCAGCCTTCAGAGTCAGATGATCCTTCAGACTTTATTTAAATATAATGATGCACAAGAAGTATAGTTTTTCTTATTATTTTAATAATAAAACATTGCTATTGCTTCAGCATTGTACACTATTACACAATATATTATCTATTCATATGAACTAATACATACAGCTACAATATTTACTACCAATATGATAAACATTGAATCTATAAAATGTTGAGGTCAACTTACACCTTAAAGATTTTGAATGAAATTGTGTTATTTGAGCATTTTTTTTTTTTTTTATGTTAAATGTAAGATGCATGGCAAAGGCCAGTTTGAAACACAAGGGCCATTCATGTAGTCAACTTTTCTGTTTGCATTTCATCTTGTTTTAACTCAAGAATGCAATGATCAGATAGAAATCTCATAAATGAAATGCTTTATTAACCTAAAAAAAAACCCCACAAAACTGCCCTTGAAATGTAGCAATCAAATCTAATTTCAGTCTGTCAAATCTAAAAACATTCGAATTCAGAAATGTATTTGTCATGGACTGAAACTGTAATACATCCTACAGTAAGTGCAAGTAATGCTTCTGATTTTCCTGTCATGTGAAGCAACAAACTCAATGGCTTTCATCATGTTTTCATCTAAATCTTTTTGAACCCGGGGCCTCATTTCAGATCCCCGTCCCATTCACCCATCTGCACTGTCCCTTCCCTCAAACTAGAAAGATTTTATCCCCTGCTTGGTGTGTTTGAACTCTCTTCAGTCATAAAGAGTAGCTCTTCCTCACACATACACGTGCACACACCAATAAGCTTTCATTTCCTTAAGCTACTAAAATAAAAGCTTTTAAAACAGAGAAGTCTGAGCAGAAGTGGCATGGCGATTTCCGCAGGCACAGTTTAGGAGAGTTTCTAAAACATCTAACTGGATTTCTCTCTCTCTCAGATCTGGTGCAGGCTGGTCACAGCGGCGTATAATTATTTCCATGTGACCAATTTCTTCTGGATGTTTGGAGAGGGCTGTTATCTGCACACTGCCATAGTACTGACATACTCTACAGACAAACTGAGGAAATGGATGTTCATCTGTATAGGCTGGTGTAAGTATCCCAACATGCACCGTTATTTGATCCAGATATACACTACCGGTCAAACGTTTGGGATCAGTGTAATAAAATGACATTTTAAAAAGGCTTTTATTTACCAAGGATACATTAAATTGCTCAAGACAATTGCTCAAAGCAAATGCATACAGTTGAAGTCTCCTGAATTTATTCTTAGCCCCCTGTATACTTTCCCCCAATTTCTGTTTAACGGAAATAAGTTTTTTTCAACACATTTGTAAACATAATAGTTTTATTAACTAATTTCTAATAACTGATTTCTTTTATCTTTGCCATGATGACAGTACATACTATTTTTTACTAGATATTTTTCATAATACTAATATTCAGCTTAAAGTGCAATTTAAAGGCTTAACTAGTTTAATAAGGTTAATTAGGCAAGTTAGACAAGTCGTTGTATATAGATGGTTTATTCTGTAGACAAACGAGAAAAAAAAATATTGCTTAAGGGGGCTTATAATATTGACCTTAAAACAGTTTAAAAAAAATAAAAACTGCTTTTATTTTAGCCAAAATACAAGAAAAAATATTATAAGAAAAACTATGAAAAAGTCCTTGCTCTGTTAAACATCATTTAGGAAATATTTAAAAAATAAAAAATTACAGGCTAATAATTTTGACTATATAATGTAAAAATGTGCTGTTATTTTGAACTTTCTATTCCTCAAAGAGTCCTAAAAAGTTGAATGTTTCAGCTTCCACAAAACTGAAGCATAAGAAAGTTTTCAACATTGATATATGTAAAAATAATAATAAAGGAAACTTCCATGAATCACAGTGTTCAGCATGTGTACAACAAGCAACTAGTTTAGCTTTTTAGAGCCTGTTTACATTTTAGACAAGTCAAGTACCAAACAGATACCAAACAGGACGACATGGAGATGCTAAAAATTCCATTAAATGGCTCATGATCTACCTCATATTTTTATTTTATTAGGTCTACTTATAATGCTATCAGACCTTTTACATTTTAAAAAAAATCATAGTTTAGAAGTAATTGTCTGACTCGGATGTAATCACCCACTGCTGTGATTTTCTGTGAAGGCGGAGCTTATCCACCCTATTACATCATAGAGTAGAACATTGCAAAATCTGTTGTTTTGATAGACTGCCTTTAATAAAAGCTGATTTTAGAGTAATGACAAGGTGATGATTTCTGAAACTTAGAGGATGTTTGTATAGTACTGTGACCAGGGAATCCAGGGAATTTTGATTTCTCAGTTCATAACCCCTTTAAAATAACCATATTACAGTATTACTTTATATAATTGATATAATGCTTAGATTCCTAAAAAATGAATGAATCAATCAATCAAAACTATTTTAAATGGAAAATCAAAAGAGAAAGGCAGCTTTATTTTCTTATCAGCAGAAGAGGAAAGTATTTTGATGCAATATTAATGAGACCAAAATTTGGCCATAGTAAGATGCTCATCTGTGCATTAAAATGATCTAAGAATGCAAATAAGGTCAGTTCTGATTTCATGTTCCCTTTAAATTGCACCAGTGATTAAATTACTGTCAGTTAATAACTTGAAAAAGAGATGGAGTTTCAGTACTTAATAATTACACTAATGAGGACTGCAATTTGATCAGGTTCTCCTCCGAACCATGGGCGAATTATTATGCGAATAAACAAGCCTTGGATTTTCCTCATTAAAAATACATTGCAAATGAGTCATTGCCGAAGATTTATCACACAGTTCCTTAATAGTATCAATTATACTGTTTGTACAATGTCTTTGATTTTTGAAGTAATGAGAGTGGGTGGAAATCTGCTCTGCTTTTTTCCGCAGGTATTCCTTTCCCCATTATCGTCGCATGGGCCATTGGCAAGCTGTACTATGACAATGAAAAGTGAGTTTCTCTCATGCTGAGCCTTTTTTCCCCCATTTTCTTGCTTTTTTATCTCGCATAATTCCTGCATTTTGCTCCAACTCCCTGACCTCATTTACAATAAAGGCAATTAAAGGTTAGATTAACTCCAATTTTCTCTGTCATCTACCCTCGCTCTGGTCGTTAAACAATCGATCCACGCTAAAGCCGGAGAAACGCTACGTGCTCTGAGTGATGCTAATTAACACCTGCTACTCACTGAATTAATGAGCGACACCGATGTAAACATTCTAGAATTCAATAGTCTAGACGGATATATATAAACTAGAGGATCTCCTTTCTTTTAGAAAAAATAAACATCTGCATACACTTTTAAAAGAAGGGATTATTAAAGAAAGTAGTTATTCTTCTAAAGTTTACATTAGCTGTTTTATCCAGATTTGTGAAAGATAGATAGACATTTTGTTCTCTTTTCTGTATTCAAGGAAACGTTGCTCATTGTTAGCTTTATTCTTGTGTGTGAATTGCTCTTAATTGGAGGTTCTGGAGTGCTGACAAAATAAAGCAAATTAATTTCCTTCAGAAGCGTAATTACAGAATCTTTGTTAACATCTCTTTATTTCACTTTCACACTTACATCTGCTGTAAACTGCAGAGCAGCACATGACCTCAAAACAGGTCACGGCTCTGCACAGAAAGAAAAACAATGCTAAATGCTAAAAATAAAATGAGGCTAACTGGATTACTGTACTCATATTATGTTGTTAACTTCAAAGGCTGTATATCAAGTCTAACTCTGTGATGTTTTGTTTTCAAAATTCATTTACTTGGTAGAAACCAGTTGGTCACCTGATAGAGGTTAGCCTGATTAGCCTTATAGCAAATGACATATGAGGATAGACAGGTTACAAGAAACATGGAAAAGGCTACACAAGGTCAAAGAAAAATGACAATATTAGAAAACTATTAAAGTACTGATTCAGACAGCATGGAAGACTTTACACATTTAAAAACATGAGACTTGTTTTACCTGGTTGAATCGGTGTGTTTCTTTGCTTGAGCTCCACAGCACTTTCTCATTCAGAGATATTCCCAAAAGCCACATGTCTCCCTTCGTGCAAAACTAACACACTCAGCCGAGACAGTTTTCATTATGCTGTGTACCCAACTGAAACTGTAAGATTAACAAATCTGGTGCACATCTACCCAAGGGACACACTTTCCTTCTCTTTCTTGCTTTCTTTTTTTATACATGGAAAAGCTTCTTTTGGATATTTTTTTGAGAAATTTCTGGATTCACTTTACTAGACTTGTTTGTTTAATCATTGTACTATAAATATCCACCTCAGAATCCCTTTATATTGTTACATGGGTAAACAGTTGTGTTGTATCTGGAGAAATGGGGTCAAAATATTATGTGTTCTGCATATTAATTTTCACTGCTGAAGTAAGAGATCCTTGTCTTTCTGTGCAGGTGCTGGTTTGGGAAGCGGGCCGGCATTTACACTGATTATATTTATCAGGGTCCCATGATCCTGGTGCTACTGGTGAGTCAACAGAATTTAGATTCATATTCAATTACACAAATGTTTCATGTTATCTGGTGTGTGCAGGTAATTAAGCTTCCTCTATTAAAAGAGACCTATGTTTTTTGTAGTTAAGTGTGTAATTATGGCATTACAGTGAGTGTTTTTTTTTTTTTTATATTTTCCCTCCATTTTTAGATTAACTTCATTTTTCTCTTCAACATTGTGAGGATCCTGATGACTAAACTGAGAGCCTCCACCACCTCAGAGACCATTCAGTACAGGTGAGACCATCGAGTATTCACCACAGACCGAGCCCTTCATTCATTTATTTAGTTCAGAGTTTGTTATTCCAGCAGAAATATGTACTTTGGTTTTCTTTTATGAAATATTTATTTTATTGGACTAGGCAAACAGAGTATAGTACTTAAGCTCCAGTTCAAAAGTTTGGGGTTGTTTTTTGGATTTGGGTCTGGATTATTAATGGCAAATCCAGAGAACTGATAATTAATCTAAAATAATTTGGTATGTGGCTTATTTAATTTTAAAATAAAGTTTATGGAAACAATAAACTGCAAGAAAATGTTATTTTTGTCTTGTTTTAGTCCAAAAATTATGTCTAATTATTAAAAATATTATGTCTGAAAATTCTTAAATCAATCAATATGCATTTTCTAGACAAGTAAATAAAAAATAAAAAAATTGTTTTCCGAAATAATAAGTTAAAATTAAGTGTGTTTTTTTTTTTTTTTTTTCTAACAAGCAAAGTAATCTGCCAGTGGGGTAAACCAAAAACAACATTATTTTAAAAAACCCATTGGCAGATTAATTTACTTTTTTTTTTTAAAGAAAAATCACACTTAATTTTGACTAGTTGTTTCGGAAAACAAAACATCTTTTGCTTGTCTTGAAGATCCTTCTGATTTTTATTTAATATTCAGATTTTTTAAACAAATGTCATTTTCTTTGCAGTGTAACACATACCTAATTTGCTGTGATTTGTACACTGTGCAAAAAGACACTCTGATATGCATTAAATGTAATAAACAGAAGAGGATTAAGCACTAAAAGTTGAACTGACAACCATATTTAAGTGCAGTGTTCATATGGGTCAACAAACGACTTGTTGCCTCTGCATATGAAATTGTGGTAATTATTTTAAAATTCAAAACATTATACACTTCACCTAATAAATAATTATAGAAAGGAGATCATAAAAAACTGGCTGGGGATGAGCATCAAAAAATATGTTTTGTGTCTGTTCTAAGTTCTGGAACTTTCTAATTAGTGTGCCCTGTCAAAGCTGAGGTGTGAAAAAGGCCGGTAGAGACTGATGAATGATTGTTTGCTTGATTGATGTATTGAGGATGAATGTTAGAGGAGGGCAGAGAGTGTTTGTTTGCATGTGTCTGTGTGTGCGTGATGCTCATAGTCCCTCTAGCTATGACTAATGTCTTTGACAGTCACAGTCAGTGGCCCATAGAGTAACACCACTGAGATGAATTCAGTTTAAGCAGTATGTATTGCATTCTGTGTACTCATTCAGACACTACCGGGCTAAGATATTGTGCTGAATTTGTGTCCAATTTAATCACATTTGGCAATCAAAGGTTTATATATATAAATTTTGATAACCCTGGACCACAAAACCATGTTTTATCTTATAGTTTATTGCCAAAAATATAATGGAATGAGTCTTTATGGGTCTTTTTTTTTTTTTTTTTGAACCCTCAAATTTTAGATTTTGAAATAGTAGTATCTCAGCCAAATATTGTCCTATCAAAGTATACATCAATGGAAAGCTTATTTATTCAGATTTATAAATCTCAATAAAAACTCAAAAACTCAAACTCTAGTTTAATTAGCATTTGTAATTGGCTAATAATTTTGGGATAGTCCTTTTATTATATTGTGACATGGTTTATTTATTTTTTTATGGCTTTAAAAGCTTGAAAACCTGGTTGGAAACAATCTTGGCAATACGATACAAACATATAAACATGCATACATTTAGATACAAATGCACTTCAATATACAAATACGTTGTATCAAATATATTATGTATAAACATAAAATTACAAGGGCGGCGCAATGGGTAGCACAATCGCCTCACAGCAAGAAGGTCGCTGGTTCGAGCCTCGGCTGGGTCAGTTGGCATTTCTGTGTGGAGTTTGCATGTTCTCCCCGTGTTCGCGTGGGTTTCCTCTGGGTGCTCCGGTTTCCCCCACAAGTCCAAAGATATGCGGCATAGGTCAATTAGGTAAGCTAAATTGTCCGTAGTGAATGAGTGTGTATGGATGTTTCCCAGTGATGGGTTGCGGCTGGAAGGGCATCCGCTGCGTAAAACATATGCTGGATAAGTTGGTGGTTCATTCCGCTGTGGCGACCCCAGTTTAATAAAGGGACTAAGCCGAAAAGAAAATGAATGAATGAATCAAATTACAAACAGGTGGCCAGAAAATACCATAGGAATACTCCCAACAATAGAAGCTGAAATTATTTCTGAATTCTAGTGTCAACAAACAAAACTTCACAAATAGTAGTATTGTTCCTGATTGAAGTCTTTTAAATCATATAAATTCTGGAAAAAAATAATAATAACACTTTATATATATATATTATGTATAAAAATAAAATTACACAGTGAAAATACACTGAGAAAAAATACATTAAATAATATATATATAATAATTTTATAGTAATTTTATTTTTATGCATAATACTGTTGATACAGTATGTATTTGTATATGCTAGAGCATTTGTATGTAAATATACAGTGCTCAGCATATATAAGTACACCCCTCACAAATCTCTCATTTAAATTCATATTTTCTATAGGAAACTTTACAATATTATATTTGTGCATATACATTAGATTAGTCAGTAACGAAGCCAAATCTGGAGCTAATCTAACAAAATAGTTTACAATAACAGTCCAAAAATTTGTAGCTCAAATGTATGTTATATAGGGAACAATATTATAAAAAATAAAAAAAGAGCAAAAATCAAGAGAAACAAAAAAATATAAAATGTTGTGGAAATTTTGTAGTTTGTAATTTTGTTTTGCAATTATCTTTCTATTTCTAAAGATGTTCGGTGATTAAAATATTCTTTTAATAAATATAATGCACCAAAATATATTACCTATATTCACTGAGAAATGGATAAAAATATTCATTGTCAAAATGGGGTGTATTCATTTATGCTGAGCACTGTATATGTGTGTTTATATGTTTGTATCTTGTTGAACTTGGAAAAGGCATTCTATAAAAAGCTTATTATTATTATTATTATTATTATTATTTCTCTGAATTCTCACAGGAAAGCAGTAAAAGCTACACTGGTTCTGCTGCCTCTGCTGGGCATCACATACATGCTGTTCTTTGTCAACCCTGGCGAGGATGAGATCTCACAGATTGTCTTCATTTACTTCAACTCTTTCCTAGAGTCCTTTCAGGTGAGCAAATGCAATTTTTGATTCTAACGAGCTGTTTTATTCCAGATCAGAATCTGATCTTTCCAACTCAACGTGGAAGTTCACTAAGGATGAATAGAGTTTTTTTATTTTTTATGTTATTGTAGAAACTGTCTTAAGCTGTGGTCACACTGCACTTTTTGCCCCGTAGACTTCCATTCATATGCATATTCATATTCTTACTCTGATAAAAAAAAACTGGTGAACACATATGCATGATCAATGTATTGTCAGCTTATGAAGCGTAATTGGGTTAAGAGCATGCATATAAACACATACAGTGACTGAATTTAATATAACTCTGTGCTATTTAAGTGCATTCAGCACAGGTGTTTTGATTTTGTCTGAAAACAGCATACTGTAAACTAAAATAGTGCAACTGTTTTGTGTACTCACAAAACTTTTAGTTTTTGCAAAAACAATCCATTTAAACCAGTTTCACAACTCATTGTTTGTTTTAGAGGTTTAGTTTTCTAGAAAGTTTCATGCATGTGTTCGTAAATCCTCGTATTAATTCTTTGAGATCTGTTTCTCACAGCAATCTAGATCTGTGTCATCTGATGCACACAAGGTCAACTCTGTCTCCGGTTTGCAGCATTTGCTTATTGGCGTGACCCGAGGGGTCTTTCACGCATGTTGAAGCCATGTTTTCCACAGATTCATCTGGCTCCACATCTGTCCAGATCCTCATGGGGATGACAGTTCATCTGTGGGGAATGTTACCATAACGTGGAGTGAAAGTTTTTTGTTTATTCTCTGCACAAAATTTTGTAAAAGTGTCTTAATAAAATCAAAAAAATATTTGGAAAAATATGATTTGAAGGGGTTCTTTGAGGTTGCTGCCTGCAGGCAGCACTTTAAAAATGGAAGTAAAAGTAATTCAAAACAGATTTTTGTTTTATTACATTTCATAATGACTAAAAGTGACTAAAAGCTTTGTGAATGAAAAAAACATCTTGATAAAATAAATTATAATAAATTAGAGTGAAATGTTTGGCAAAAGATGTCGTTCATGGGTTAAAGACAAAAAGAGGCTTTCAAGCATGAAAACAGTACAGTTTATGAAAAATAATGACACCCAATAAATTGTAAATCAGTAAATTAGTTGATACCAAATTAATCTTTTCAGTCATATTTAAAACAAGAATCATTAGTTGGGATATTAAAATACATGTTATATTTAAGCATCAAAGTTCAGTCATAAAATACTAATTAATGGATTTTATTAAGTACTCAGAACGTGTATATTGTTTAATTTTTACAGAAATTTGTTAGACATAAGCATTCATCTAGTTGTTCAACTGTAAAATGAAATGTTTAAATTTAAGGACCATGGGGATCCATAGAAAATACTGTGTTCAATAAAGACGTGGGATTTGAAGCAGGGCCTCTAGTGAACCACTTTAAAAAGTGTCTCAATCAGGCAGATCATTGATTTTGAAACGAGTTGAGAATGACACAGCTCACAGGAAATGCCTGGTCTGGGTAATCAAAATCCACAGTAACCCTGCATATTCTCAGTGGATTGCTTTATGATTAACTTTTAATCATGGCAGAGTTGAAGCCATTCTCTTGAATATGATTTTTGATTTTTATGATTTTATGATTGAAAATACACTGTAAAAATATCTGTAAAAATAACAGATTTTTTTTTGTTTGTTTGGACGTATATGTGTGTGCTTTTCAACTGCATTATAAGGTATTATTTATGAGGTATTATATTACTTCATCCAACTTTTGGTATTAAAACATTTTGAAAATTGACTTTTATTGACGTTTTTAATAGCTTAAAGTGGTATATTGTCTGGTTTAGGGTTGTAAATTACAGTACAAAAACCTGGTAATAAACTTTTTTGCTATTTTACAATCTTTTCCTATAATATGTTATATTCTTTCAAACCAATCTAAATCTAAAGTTGACAGAGCAGAGATTAAGGTCCTATAACACAAGTAATAACTGTACATAAACAGAAAACACCTGTGAATCTCAAAATACAGAAACTGTTAATTAACAGATTTTTACAGTATGTTAGGTAAAGCAGTATAGTAAATTCTGTCTCAGGTTGACTTTAAAAGGTGTTTAAAGTGCTTCAAATGAGATTTTTAAGTGAAGATTGAGTGTTATTTTAAAGTCTATTTTTGTAATTATTTTCTCAAATCTAAATGTCTCTCGTTCTCTTTACAGGGCTTTTTTGTGTCAGTATTCTACTGCTTTTTGAACAGTGAGGTAAGCAGCTGATTTCCCCATTCTGTTTCTATGTTTTTGCACACATATGCCCTCTGCTGTAACCCTACTGTAGCTTAACACAAGTTGTGGTGTAGTTCTTTGAAGTGCAACGCAAACAGTCTGAGTAATTTGGGAAATTCAGATTCCATCAACCATGGCAGTCCATTGAAACCTGCCCAAAAAGACCCTCCTAACACTGTTAACCAAAAAACCACCCTTTTGGCATTCAGTAACTATAAAAAACAACTCATAAAATATACATCCCTGCTAGGTCTAAATCTGGCTTGTATTACATGCCCTTTGAAAGGGACAGTAAACCTTTGGGAATTTCCAGTCTAAATGCTCCTCTTTAGCACCGTGCCCAGATCACAAGCACCAGTACTTTTTACACATCATGTTGTCCCTTTTAAAAAAAAAAAAAAAAAAAGCGCTTACAGGTGCTGTAAAACAATCCAGCATCGGATCCGTCTGGTCTGTTTTGTTTGTCATTTTATCCAGTGAACAAGTTGAAGTCGAGCAGAAAAGTGTGAGGTTTGATCTGAGGTCACCCTGAATCACAGATAGATATCAGAATACACCAGCAAAGCAGAGAGTACAGTGTTGCTTAACGTCAAAACGATAACATTGATCTGTTCCCGGTACATATGAAAGGGACACCGCAATGTCAGGCGCAAGACCTCCAGATCACAAGGTGCTTTTGGCTCCAATGCGGCTACGCAAACATATTCCAGACCAAAAATCCATGGTGCAAAATTACAGTTACAATAGCAAGCACTTGCCAGAAGTTACTGAAAGTCAAAGGACAACAGAGAAATGATCTGGCTTGGAAGTACTATAAAGTGCTTTCATTTGCTCACTTTCTCTCAATCTGCTGCATCAGAGTTTATTACGCTTGCTTGTTTTGATATCCTTTTGAAGTGGTTTACAGTTTGCGGACACAAGAGCTGCTGAGAGAGACGTTTAGGTGCCATTTACACTAATGTGTTGTCATTTTTAAAACACATAGGATTACAGTTGCGGCTGGCATTCACACTATGCGGGATCTTTTGGTGAGCCTTGTGAAAACACTAAAGACCCTGTTTTTGTTTAGAAATGCTAATGTTCTGTTTCAAGTGTTATTTACATGACAACATTTACTGTTAAAATGCAAGAAACTTTTTATATGTTTTGAGACTGAAAATGCATAAATTTTTAAACAGGTTTCAAAGTGGAAGTTTTTAAAAATGCGTATTTATGTGTAAACACCTGAAAATAAAAGTCTTTGAAAATGATGATGTCATGTGCGTGCATAGTACGGGTTTAGGGAAGTGTAGATTAAAGGCAAGCGTGAACAAATACATAACAGTGTACATAGGGATGGGCAAAAATACATTGAAATGTATTCAAATAAAATACCAAATACCTCAATTTTACATGTATCAAAATAAACTACAAAATACAGCAGCCGCAAATGTATCAAAATAAAGTACTGTATTTTCTATTTTGAAAATACTACAAAATACTTTTACAAAGGAGCATGAAATTTATTCGCAAACCTTCTATCAATAGGACTATTCGATCAATCCCTTCACCATTAAACTGTTTTAGTGAAGTAAACAATGATTGATAGCAACAGCGTTTCTCCGAGCAAGTTTAAGACAGCTTCTCTGCCAACTCATTCACCTCTACTCCTGTACGCGAGGAGGTATTCATAAACTTTTGTTTCTCTTATAGTGATTTTACTATAAATTTTGTTCAAATTCAATGCAGAAAGTCCTGTCTTGAAGATGATCTGTTTAATCACTGTAAAAACCATGTAATGCAGATAATAAGTTGGAACATAGCACTATATCTCTTTATTATGTTTCCATCCACTGCGTGGACAGTAAAATTGACAGCATCTATTACCAGTCTTATATTTTAAAAGGATGATATATAAAGAGGTAATTAAAAAATTTTGCAATATTAAATATTATTACAATTGTTTTTTGCTATTGAAATCTTCAATACCTAATATAAAAACATGATTTCAGAAAACTACTAAAATCTTCAAATCTTCAGTTTTAGTAATTTCCATAAATCATGTTTTTTTGCAATTGTACTCTTCAGTGCACAACCTGCAGATCAACTACTGGCATTTGAAACAGCCAATGAAGTAATTAATGTTGTTTGCCTTATTTTCTTAGCGTCTACATCCATCTAAAACTACTATTATTTGTGCAGTTTACTCATTCTCCCAAAAGATTTTCAGTTCTTCTTTAACTAGAAGAGTCTCAGAACCCCCTTAGTGAACACCAGTGCACCATCGTTAGGTGTTTTTTATTTTATTTCTGAACTTCCTCTGCATTTCCACCTGCAGCACTGAGACTGAGAATGATTATGTACTGTAGGCTCCATATTCCTGTTTTTGGACTGATATTTTATTCCATCTCATTTCCTAAGCAAAGATGCTAATGCATTGTACGCTATACTGCCATTACATATTACTGGAGCATTATGCAGTACACTATTTTCAATGATTGTGGACTTGCTCCCAAATATACCCCTGTCATTTGTCTGTTATTTTCTTTGTGTGTTGCTTAATTTCCATCCATACTCCAAGCATTGATCACCTTCTTCGATATTAGTCAATTTTCTGTTCTGATTTCAAGCCTAGGCAAATAACTGAGAAAGCACCAATCAGAGGCTGCATTTTTCGTCATCATGTAGACGTCATCATGTAGACTTCTTACAAAGTGTTTTACAGTATTTAAAAAATACAAAAATACAGGACACTAAAGTATTTTAATACAAAATATTAACCCATTTTCATAAACTCTATCAAATATTTACAAAATACTATTTACTAAATTACTAAATACTACCAAAGTGTTTGCTAACGCCTCATCAGCAAAGTGTGGATTTACTTCACATTACAGCCAAGAGCTAATACACTGTCTGACTGGGCTTCTGGACTAGTGTGTATCAATTTTATTTGATTTGTCAAGCCCCTCTCACATGATCATTACTCAAGAATTTCTCCCTTGACATCCATCCAAACCATGTCATCTGGTCTCTTTTTCTGTGTAGCAGCTTTATTTATTTATTAATTGTTTTGACTCAAAGCAGTTTTCTGTTAAGCATTTAAACTGTTTATGGTTTATATTGTAAAACAACTGGTAAGCAGCTATATAATGTTCTCAGCATGCACTGCCTCAATTACAGCTATGTTCTCGGGAAAGCAAAGTTAACCTTTTATGCTTCTGTGAGCTGAAAAAAAAGGATGTCAGGGATTATTTTTGGCGAATGCTCTGAGAGCTGTATTTCAAACCTCACTTTAAGTGTCAGCAGTCACTGACCCAAGGGGTCTGAAGCTTTTACAGTGACACAGAGAGTCGAGCTCTAAGAGCAAAATCAGACGGTTCTTCTCTAGATAGATTTTTGATCGCTTGGCATGAGATTGACCTTGTGGATTCATCTTCTGAACCTTTTACTTGACTAACGGAGCTGAGGTTAATAACATACAAAATCACAGCTTCACTCTCCACTGATGACCTACTGTAGACACTGACCTTTGACCCCCACAGGCATAAGCAACAGGCTGCTTCCTGCCTATAGACCCGTTTCACAAGACGGTAATGAACAGTCCTCAGCAACTTAAATCAGTTATTAATGTAAAAAAAAAACATATGTACTTTTATAAAGCTATACTTTATCATTGCTGCATCAGTTGACAAAAAAAAGAATTATTAACACAGGGTCTCACGCTATTTATTTATTTTTTATTTTTCTGAAAGTCATGAAAACACTATTATGGAGTTTTTCTTTTGTTATTTGAGCAAATTGATATGCCAAAAAAATTATTAGTACTTGTGGTGAATACCCAGAAATGTGAAAAGGGTCTAGTAAACAAACAAACAAAAATAAAGAAATATAATAAAGAAATGCACAATTATTATTATTATTATTATTATTATTATTATTATTAGCATTATTATTAGCATTAGTAGTAGTAGTAGTTGTAATGTGGCATGTTTTTTTCCTTCTTTTTTTCTTTTAATAAATAAAAGTGCAAAATGGCCTTGGCTGGGTCAGTTGGCATTTCTGTGTGGAGTTTGCATGTTCTCCCCATGTTCGCGTGGGTTTCCTCCGGGTGCTCCGGTTTCCCCCACAAGTCCAAAGACATGCGGTATAGGTGAATTGGGTAAGCTAAAATTGTCCGTAGTGTATGTGTGTGAATGAGTGTGAATGAATGTTTCCCAGTGATGCGTTGCAGCTGGAAGGGCATCCGCTGCGTAAAAACATATGCTAGATAAGTTGGCGGTTCATCCCGCTGTGGCGACCCCAGATTAATAAAGGGACTAAGCCGAAAAGAAAATGAATGAATGAAGTGCAAAATGGAAGTATTTCTCTAGTGGTCCCAGACGTTTGTGCTCCACTGAATGATATGATATGATATATCCTCTGAATGATATATATATATATATATATATAGAAAACTTCAAGATTCTTATATATATACCTTATATATATATATGAATCACGTTGACTTGAATCTTGAAGTTTTCTATCTTTTTTCTGCTTCATTGGCATGTGGAGTGTTTACCGGTTTAAATTCCAGCACATTGTTGACACCAGCTTTGGTGACTGCGAATCAGAAAGTCAATCTGGCGAAAGAGAGCATCAAACACTCTCTGTAGAGCATCAGAGTGCCAACAAGTATTTGTCAGAGAAGCATCCTGAAGACAGGCTCCCTACAAAGAGTATTGAATGAGCCGGAGACAGAGAAAGTTTTAGTGTTTACTCTGACATCCATCTCATTGATTGAACGAGGCCTTTAACAGTGGTCCGACTCGTCTTTCTGAGAGCCGACACATTGATTCAGTGAAATGCCCCCCTCCAATTTGCTGTCCAAAGCACTTTTGATTTTCCACGTGACCACAGGCTTCTGTATTTAAACTGTATTTGGCTTTTCAGCTGTCAATAGACTGTAACAATATCACTTTTTCTGACAACACAGCTTAAGGAGACGCCATTAGTAAGGCTCAGTTTTCTGTGATACAACACTGAGTATGCAAACATGTCGATTTTCATTGGTGGCGTACAGTATATATCACTTTGCTATGATTTAAATGTTAATGATTGATTTTCTTGTAATCTTTACTGCTGACCTCTGACCAGTCCTGCTGCTCCAATAATAGATCCGAGCCATTAGCAGAACAGATAAACTGCTCTCAGATCAAAATATGATCTGTTGTCATTTTTATTATTTATTATGATAATTATATACACCTACTTTCTCCCTATTTTTCTGTTGTAAATGAAAATGCTTTTCTCTGACTTACTGTATATTTATTAGACATAGAGAGGTTCACACATGCACCCACACAAATATGTAGGTTCACACCTATTTATTTCCTTTTTCTCTTACGCACACATACACACACATTCACCCGCCTACACACACGGACGGACACACACACACACACACACACACGCGCACGCACACACACACACACACACACACACACACACACACACACACACACACACACGTGTTTTGCTGTCATTATTAATCTTGTTAATATTACTCTTCACATGTTTTATTTTGAGTGCTGTGTGTGGGATTAAGTCAATGATGTATGATCTCTTTATTTTCCCTTTTCTCTGACAAAAAAAAATCACAACATAAAAATTACATTAAAAGAGTTTATTAGAAATACTTGCTTATTTAGTTAATTAATAAATTAAGTTTTTTTTTTTTTCATTAATTAATGAATCGTGTTTAAATTAGTGTAGTTAAGTTATTTTAAGTAAGATAAAATATTATTTGGATATCATTATTTTATATTATACATCATATTGTCTGTGTATAAACAACACTTCTCACTTGTTTTTTCTTTATTTTAAAGCATAGTAGGAAATCTGACGGGGTTAATGTAATGCAAGCTGACATTTTTGACAGGAAAAACACTCCTGTTTGTGGCCAGGTTTGACTATAATTCACAGATGAGTTCTGATCAATGTAGAGTCACTTCATACTTTTGTTTAAATCTAATATTCATTTCTGTCATCTCTGTCCATTTTCATGTCATTTGTCTTTAATTTCCACCTTGTTTGACTTGGTAATTGGAGCTTTCCTGAAAACAGCAGCACCAGCTCCAACCATCCTTTCTGTAATAATGACAAAATTAAACAAATATAGATTCACAAAGAGAGGGAGACTGAACTAAACTACAAGTACTAGCACTGGATTTAATGCTGGAATTATATTTGGCATATTAATTGTTATATTATATAATTTGGTAATTATGTTTTAATGATGTTATTCTCATATTGGGCTCTAGTCTATATTTTTATAGAAGCACTTGATATGAGAGAATTGGCTGAAATGCCATCAGTGTTAAAGGGATAGTTCATCTAAAAATTGAAATGTACTCACCGTTAACTCAAGTGGTTACAAACCTTTATAAGTTTTTTCTTCTGCTGAACACACAACTGAATATTTGGAAGAAAGCTGAAAACTGTTAACAGTTTGAAAGAAGTAAAGGGTGAGAAAATAATGACAGAATTTCCATTCTTGGGTGAACTATGCCTTCTGGCCTGTAGAAATGAAGAAAAAAAGTCAGTCTGGACAGTAGGAATGAAGTAGAGATGTTAGAAAGGGAAAATTCATTCATTTTCTTTTCAGCTTAGTCCCTTTATTAATCTGGGGTTGCCACAGCGGAATAAACCGCCAGCTTATCCAGCACATGTTCCATGCAACAGATGCCCTTCCAGCCGCAACCCATCACTGGGAAACATCCATACACTCTCTTTCACACACATACACTACGGACAATTTAGCTAACCCAATTCACCTGTACCGCATGTCTTTGGACTTGTGGGGGAAACCGGAGCACCCGGAGGAAGCCCACGTGAACACGGGGAGAACATGCAAACTCCACACAGAAATGCCAACTGACCCAGCCAAGGCTCGAACCAGCGACCTTCTTGCTGTGAGGCAACAGAGCTACCCACTGCGCCACCGCGCCACCCCTCTAGAATAATTATTTTGATTAAAAAATGTGGAAGTTTACAATTGTCTGCTGTAATGTTTTATAAAATATTTCTGTATACATCAAGTTATTGGGAAAAGCTCATATTCACTAACTTTAACTAACTGATCGCTAGGTATTTACTACAGCTTTCTAAAAAATCACAAGTTGATCTACTATAATTGATTCATACTAGCAGGGTTGCCAGGACAGATTTTCTTCTGTGGATTCCATATACTTTTGCAGCTGTTAGCAACAATCCTGGAGAGTCTTGCCAATCTTTTACTATGGAAATGAAAACAACCACACAGTCTCTTCTCTAGTGTCCTTGCACCTTACAAAAGTGTGCTTACTGTTTTATTATTCTAGCACAGATTTTGTCAATGGTAGAATATAAATTTGAATGTCAAACCTTTAACTTTCAGAACAAAAGCCAGTGCAAAGTTACAAGTAGCCTAGTTCTGCTGGAAAACTACAGCCTTGGCAACCTTAAATACTAGGGGTGTAACTATATAAAAAAAAATGTGTTTTGTGTTTTGTTGTGAACTATGTGTGTTTTGTCCCCTACAGAATGAACATATTCTCATAGTGTACTACGGTTAGGGTAAATACTCACTTAGGGTAGGCAGTGAGTAAATGATGACATAATTTATATTTTTTATTGAACACACACATATACCATGGCGCTGTGGGTCAGTGGTTAACACTGTCGCCTCACAGCAAGAAGGTCACTGGTTCGAGTCCTGGCTGGGCCAGTTGGCATTTCTCTGCAGAGTTTGCATGTTCTCCCCTTGTCCGTGTGGGTTTCCTCCAAGTGCTCTGGTTTCCCCAACAGTCCAAAGACATGCACTATAGACTGATTTCACGTGGCCGCCATTTTTAAAAGCGAAATCGAGGCTGCTGTGGGAAGAAATCCGAAAGTATCGCTTGGATTCACATAGGAACGTTATGTACCTGGCTGTATATCTTATCAGCGAAGAGAAAGTGACACAAATGTATAATTTCACTGCTTTCCGAGTGACCGAGGGTCCGTTCTGAATGAATGGTGAAAATAAAAAGGGATATTGGACCTCATTTTCAGCTAAGTTAAGGGAAATGGCACCCGTTAGCTAACGTTTTCTTTCCCAAACACACGTTTTAGATGCCATTGATCAAACTCAAGTTAATGAACTGATTCTTTCACTATATTAGACTTGTCACAATACTGAAACGATACACGGTACTGAAGAGCGGTGAACTGATGATCTTCAAAGCCAATCACAGTCATTTCTGTTGAGCACTGGTGAATACAATGGCAAATCAGCGCTGTTTAAGAACAGGGTCATCAGCGCTTAAATGTTAGTGGGAAATGGACGTTTAAAATAACAATTGTTTAAATTAAACTGAACGTAACGGTTACTAAAGTAACCCTCGTTCCCCCAGGGGGGGAACGGAAATGCTATGTGGAAACTTCCACTATGGGGATTTCGTCAGAAAGCCAA
>CAIGQV010016547.1:6216269-6228298 GCA_903798115.1 Danio jaintianensis
GTCCTATTTTAAGAGCTGAATTCAGCTTCTCAGTGTCAGTTCGTTTTTGCATGTTCTGTGTATCTGTTCTCGCCTGGACTTCGTCAGTTTCATATGGACTCTTTGTGCTTACCTTCTACATACCGGGTTCCGGTGTTGGTTTGCTCCCAGTCCTGTACGCTATAACTTTTGTTGTTAATAAATCCCTTGCTTTTGGATCCATCAGACTTTGTCTGTGTATGGCACATGACAAAACGAACTGACCCTAACATGGATCCAGCAAGTACCACGCAGTGGACTGAAATTTTACTTCACCACCATGCCAGAATCGAGCACCAGGAGGAGACAACAACGGCTACCAATCAAGCGGTACAGACTATGCTCACCCAAATCACTGCACTTACCACAGAGGTGGAGCATCTCTCGGGAAAGATCCTCGCAGCTAGAGTCATGCCTCTCCAATCCACGCCCGCGGTTTAGGAACTGGGTAATCCCTCCGTGGAACCACGACTTCCTCCACCGGCACCCTACTCAGGAGAACCTCTGCTTTGTCGAGCGTTTATTACCAAGTGTTCCTTGTACACAGCTCTTCAACCATCTCACTTTTCATCAGAACGCACCAAGGTTTCCTTTGTGGTGAATCTCCTTTCAGGAAAAGCCGCTCTCTGGGTAACTGCAGTATGGGAACAACAACTTCCATGTTGTATGTCATTTGATTCCTTCACTGAGGAATTAAAGAAGGTCTTCGACAGAGCAGCCTCGGGGAGAGAGGCGGCCCATGTTTTAGCGGAACTAAGACAGGGAAGTCTTAGCGTGGCGGACTATGCCATCGAATTCCGCACGTTGGCGGCCGAATGTGGATGGAACACGGAGGCTCAATGGGACATGTTCTATCATGGTCTGTCAGATCACGTGGTTAATGAGATTTATATCACAGAACTCCCTAAGAACTTGGATGGTCTCATCGACCTGGCTATAAGGGTAGACAACCGTCTATCACGGAGGGAGACTCGCTATCGGCGAGTGACGTCACGCCCTTCAGGGATTTCCCCGTTTTCTTCTTCGGCGGTCACAGAAGTAGCAGCCTTCGAACCAGAACCCATGCAAGTGGGCAGGTCCCGTCTCTCCTTTCAGGAGAAACAACGACGCCGTTTGGAGGGGTTGTGTTTTTATTGTGGAAGAGCTGGACATTTCATAACATCATGCACGTTAAAGGCCCCCCACCCGTCAGTAGGTAAGGGATTACTGACGGGTGAGATCAAGATTAAGGAACCCTCTGCTGTTTCTACTTTACTCCCCGTAACATTGTCATGGTCATCTAAGACTCAGAGTTGCCAGGCGCTTGTGGATTCTGGGGCAGAGGGCAATTTCATTGATTCCAAGTTTGCTTTTAAATTAAAACTTCCGGTGATTCCTTTACGTCAACCCATCTCGGTGCACGCCCTCTGTGGACTTCCCCTTCCCCCCGTCACTCACTCCACAGGTCCCATAAAATTAATTACATCTGGCAACCACTCTGAACTCATTTCATTTTTTTTAACAGACACCACGAACACACCAGTGGTCCTTGGACACCCCTGGCTGACTCTTCATAAGCCCCATATTAATTGGGGGCAGAACTCTGTATTGTCTTGGAGTGATTATTGTCATGTGTCTTGTCTTTCGTCTGCTCGTTCTGTTGTGTCTTGTTCTGTGTTGCAGGAGGAGCGTGTGGACCTGTCAAACGTGCCTAGTGAGTACCTCGACCTGAAGAGAGTGTTCAGTAAGTCTCGAGCTGCTTCTCTACCTCCTCATCGTCCCTATGACTGTGCCATAGACTTATTGCCAGGTACGTCTCCGCCTAAGGGCAAATTATACTCACTTTCTGTTCCAGAGAGGGAGGCCATGGAGAAATATATTTCTGATTCTCTAGCGGCCAAGATCATTCGCCCCTCTTCTTCACCGGCGGGGGCGGGGTTCTTTTTCGTGAAGAAGAAGGATGGTTCTCTTCGCCCATGTATTGACTATCGAGGGTTGAATAACATTACGGTTAGGAATACCTACCCTTTACCGTTAATGTCTTCGGCCTTTGAGAGTCTGCAGGGGGCGTCCTTCTTCACGAAATTGGATCTCCGCAACGCTTATCATTTGGTTCGTATAAGAGAGGGCGATGAATGGAAAACTGCTTTAAATACCCCCAGGGGGCACTTTGAACATCGTGTTCTTCCCTTCGGGCTTTCTAACGCCCCAGCGGTTTTCCAGGCACTCGTCAATGATGTGTTGCGAGATATCATAGACCAGTTCATTTATGTCTACCTGAATGACATTTTGATTTTTTCCCGTTCTCTCCAGGAACATGTGCAACACGTCAGACGAGTGCTTCAGAGGCTGCTAGAGAATGGGCTTTATGTCAAGGCGGAGAAATGCGTTTTTCATGCTCAGTCTGTTCCTTTTCTGGGACACATCGTGTCAGTCGAAGGGGTCCGCATGGATACAGAGAAAATTCAGGCTGTGGTGAATTGGCCAACCCCAGATTCCCGCAAGGCCCTGCAAAGGTTTCTGGGCTTTGCCAATTTTTACCGGCGTTTTATTCGCAATTTCGGCCAGCTCGCCGCACCTCTGACTGCCTTAACCTCCTCCAAAACTCCGTTCAGGTGGTCGAGCGCAGCGCAAGTTGCGTTCAACAATTTAAAGTCTCGTTTTGTCTCCGCACCAATTCTTGTAGCCCCTGATGCTTCTCGACAGTTTGTGGTGGAGGTTGACGCGTCAGAGGTGGGGGTGGGAGCCATCCTGTCCCAGCGTTCCCTTTCGGATGGCAAGGTTCATCCCTGCGCGTTTTTTTCTCACCGGTTGTCCGCAGCTGAACATAACTATGACATTGGTAATAGGGAGCTGCTGGCTGTCAAACTCGCCTTGGAGGAGTGGCGTCATTGGTTAGAAGGTTCGGGGGTTCCTTTTATCGTCTGGACTGATCACAAGAATCTTGAATATATCAAGTCCGCCAAACGACTAAGCTCTAGGCAGGCTCGGTGGGCGTTATTTTTCGGTCGCTTCGATTTTACCATCTCTTATCGACCGGGTTCCAAAAACATCAAACCCGATGCGTTATCTCGTCTTTTCGATTTTTCCGACCGCACTTCGTCCCTCAAACCCATCGTCCCAGAGAAAATTGTTATCTCTGCTATAACATGGGAGATTGAGGCTAAGGTCCGCACGGCCTTGGATGGGGTAACGCCTCCGCCCGGATGCCCACCGAGTCGGTTGTTCGTGCCAGAGGAGATTCGGTCTGACGTCATTCGATGGGGACACTCTTCCAAAGTGGCTTGTCATCCGGGGGTGAGTCACTCTTTATTTCTTGTTAAACAGCAATTCTGGTGGCCTGCTATGGCGCGTGATATACGGGAGTTTGTTTTGGCTTGCTCTGTTTGCGCTGTTTCTAAGACTTCCAATCGCCCTCCCCCGGGGCTTTTACAACCGCTGTCAGTACCTTCGAGACCCTGGTCTCACATTTCTCTAGATTTTGTCACGGGACTCCCGCCATCCAGTGGCAATACGGTTGTTTTGACCATGGTGGACCGGTTTTCGAAGGCTACTCATTTCATCCCTCTGCCCAAATTACCTTCAGCCAGAGAGACAGCGGTTGCTGTCATTGATCACGCCTTTCGCATACATGGCCTCCCGACAGACGTGGTCTCTGACAGAGGACCCCAGTTCATCTCTAAATTTTGGAGAGAGTTTTGTCGTCTTTTGGGAGCCACTGTTAGTCTTTCTTCTGGTTTTCACCCTCAGAGTAATGGACAAACAGAGAGAGCCAACCAAGATCTAGAACGTATGTTGCGATGTTTGGTCTCTCAGAATCCCGCCTCCTGGAGTCAGCAGCTCTCATGGGTTGAGTACGCACATAACTTGTTACCGGTGTCAGCCACGGGCCTGTCTCCGTTTGAATGTAGTTTAGGGTACCAGCCACCTGTTTTTCCCAGTCTGGAATCCGAAGTCGCGGTTACCTCCGCCCACGCCTTTGTCCAGAGGTGCCGACGCACTTGGACCAGGGCCAGACAGACCCTCCTCCAAGTGGGTGCACGCACCAAGGCTAAAGCCGATCGCCACCGGTCTAAGCCTCCCGTTTACGTTGTCGGTCAAAAAGTGTGGCTTTCATCTAAAAATATTCCTCTCCGCTCCGTATGTAATAAGCTCGCTCCCAAATTCATTGGCCCATTCACTGTCATTAAAATTATTAGTCCAGTGGCAGTCCGCCTCAAACTTCCTCCCGCGTACAGGAGAATTCATCCCGTATTTAATGTTTCCAAATTAAAGCCCGTTTTTCATACGCCAATTAATCCGCCTACTGTTTATTCGGTTAAGCGCATTCTGGACTCGAGACGGAGGGGACGAGGATTTCAGTACTTGGTGGACTGGGAAGGTTACGGTCCAGAGGAGAGAAGTTGGGTTCCTGTGAGGGATATACTGGATCAATCTCTTATCGATGATTACAATCGCCAGGTAAGCTCTTCTGGGAGCACCGAGAGGTGCTCCTAGGAGAGGGGGTACTGTCACGGTTACAGGTGCATGCGCCCCGGCTGTCGTCTGTTATTGTCACGTGGGATTGTTTTGCAGTCCCACGCGTTCTTTTACGTGTGTGTGGATCACGTGTGATTACATCAGCTGTGCTAATTTGCTGCCACAGCTGTACGTAATCACCGTGGTCCTATTTTAAGAGCTGAATTCAGCTTCTCAGTGTCAGTTCGTTTTTGCGTGTTCTGTGTATCTGTTCTCGCCTGGACTTCGTCAGTTTCATATGGACTCTTTGTGCTTACCTTCTACATCCCGGGTTCCGGTGTTGGTTTGCTACCAGTCCTGTACGCTATAACTTTTGTTGTTAATAAATCACTTGCTTTTGGATCCATCAGACTTTGTCTGTGTATGGCACGTGACAAGCAATGGAAATTCTGCTTGATCAGAGTCATTGTTTGATTAATATTACATTGGAGTCTCCTGCAGCCACTAATTAGCCAATCATGTGGCAGTAACTCAATGCATCTTAGCATGTACTTGGTCAAGATGATCTACTGAGGTTCAAATTGAGCATGGGGTGGTGGTTTTTCAGAAACCACCTTCTGGTATTTTCATACAAAGCCATATAGAAGAAAACCGTGAGACAATATCAAGTGAGTTCAGTGGGTGAAAAAAAAACTTGCTGATGCTAGAGGTGTAAGGAGCATAACTACACCAGTTAAACTGATAGAAAGTCAACCGTAACCCAAATAACCACTTCCTTCCGTAAGTCAAACCTTGAAGCAGATGAGCTACACAAACAAAATCATATTGACATCAAATATGATGTTAGTAAACATGTTAAAAATGCATATCGATATCAAAACCTTAATTTCCATTTGATATCCACATATTGCTGCCATTTTGACCACCAACATAATGACACAGAAATGTATTATAATATAAAAAAAGATTTGTTAATCTGAAAGATTAAAGTCCAAATTACAAATTTACACTGAATTTTATATACATATAATTTATGTAAATTACCTTGAAGTCAAAATGACATCAATTTGACATCTAATATTTCCTGTAATCGATTTTTGATGTGTTTTGTTGAAGCCAATGTTAGATGTCAATTTGATGGTTGTCATGGTCCCGATTGTCTTGCCAGTGTTGTTTTTCACCTCTTTTTGGTATAAGCCCTGTGCTGTTTTGGCAACAATTTGGTCATCTGAGACAGATTTTCTGAAATCCTAAAAGAGCTGTGGACTTTGATTGTTGTTTTTACATGTTAACTGACAGCTGATTAATGGCCATTGTGATAAAATGTTCCCATCAATACAATGCTGGCAGTTTCAGTAGATTTTAGACACTTTCCTGCAGTGTGACTTTAGCTATGACAACTGTCAAACCAAGTAAAAGCTCTTGTCAAACAAGTAGGAGTTCTAATGACGCAATCAGTGCGACAGCTTCCAATCTGAAATTTCCAAGCTGATATGGGCTTTACCTGTGCAACTCCCTCATTTGTTGCTATGGTCTTTGATTGTCTACACCTCCTCGTTATATTGTTGGTGATCTCTTCTTGCACCCAAATGCATTAGAAAGCAGTCTGATACATTAGTTAAAATGGCTGCCTGGGGGCTTTAATACAGGGACCCCAACCTAGTTAATAAAATGATCAACCAGGCCCATTTTCTTTACATGAGAAATTGAAATAGGCCCATTCTGCTTGATCAGAGTCATTGTTTGATTAATATTAGTGAGCAGTGCAGTGAGTTAACTACACTCCACATCACAGTCCAACAGAGCACGTTTGGGATGTGCAGCCGACAAATCTGCAGCAACTATGAGCTGCTTTCATTTCACTAAGGGCCTTTGAGAAATATTTCCAGCACCTTGTTGAATCTATGCCACAAAGCATTTAGGCAGGTTTGAAGACAAAACCAGAAGGAAAGTTTACATAATAATGGGGCTGGTGAGTATATATTGAATATATTTATATAACATATTTAAATTCTACACTCACAAAAATAAAGATACAAGAGCTGTCACTGGGGTGGTACCTTTTCAAAGGGTACCAATCTGTACCTACAGTAAATGGTCCATATTTGTACCTCAGTGGTATATTTTTGATTGTAAAATGTTATATTATTTTAAAAATATATATTTGATCATATATTTTTTATTTGATTTCAAGAGTTACACTTTAGGTACATATAGGTAGCAGTATGGAGCTTTTACTGTAGGTACACTTGTTGCAATTGAAAAGGAATTGCCCCAGTGACATCTGTTGTACCTTTATTTCTGAGTGTACTTTATTCTGTACTGTATAAACTGTATAAATGTGTGCTGAAATAATTAACATACTGTAGGTGTGAGTAAGTGAACCATTCACTTTTGTTAAGCTCTTATATGAACTTATTTGTTCCACTATCTGAAGAACCACAAATGGTGCATCATGCGTTTTGCATTTTTACATTATCATATTCTGTCCATAAATGACCCATCAGAGCTTTCAGAGTACAGAGAACAACCGCCTACAATCGACTGTTGCAGTGGTGGAAAAACACTTGACATGACTTTACTTAAAAATATAAATACATTAAAAATCATTTAATCATGTTCAGTTTTTACATAAAAGTTGCTGTACATCAAGAGGAATAAATAATAATGGGTTATTCTTTAAATATAATTATTATGGCAATTCTACTTAAAGAGCCCCTATTATGGATTTTTGAAAATTACCTTCCATGCAGTGTGCAACACAGCTCTAAGTGCATGAAAACATCCAGCTAAGGGTTAAATCTGAAAGTGCACCTTGTTTAAAAATATAGATTTTTTTTTTATAAAAGATTCCACTCAGAGTCGTTTAAATGATTCGTTGTTCATCCGGATCTTGTGCCTGTTCATATCGACGTCGACACGAAACATTACCAAATATGAAGTGCCGGATCCGGTAAAATGTGAAAGCGCCTTTCCCTTCAAACACTAGCGGAGTGCAGGTGTGTGTGGGACTGATCATGACTGAAGATGAGTGAATGTTCTGGTGATGAATGCAATAATCTACCCTGCAACGGGGGATTCGTCGGCCGTTTGTTAAAGGAAGGATCAGAAAAGACTATTGATGTATGGGACTTTGTCAGAGCTTGACAGGAACTTCAGTACACAGTTCATGGACCAGTTTCTTCCTCCATTTCACAAGTGTTAGTAAGTGTGATTAAAATAGTTGCCTCCTTGTTTTCTCTAGCTTGCAAAATATGTATTTAATTGTGTTTTGTTACTTGTAATCGCTCCACGCGGCTTGTACTGTATCTGGTTAACTCTTTATAATCACATATCGCGTCTAAAGCCAGGTTGAAAACGCATCGTGTCGCTTTCTTTACTGATTTAAATCCTCTGCCATTGCTATGGTCACCATCAGCTGTTCCTACACACGTGCGGTGGTCAAGTTTTAAAATAGTTCAGCTTTTGCCACTGTGTGGATTAATACTGAATGTGTGTCATTGTTATTACTTATGGTTAAGAATAGTGCAATATGCTGGTGTTTAACTGCATTGCTTTAATGCACTCCTGCATTGGGCTTACTCTGCACTCTGGCTACTTCAACAATGTTGATGAGCCATGGTGGGCGTTTCTCTCTGTCTCGTGCTGAACGTAGTCGACCAATCACAACAGACTGGGTCATAGGACCAATCAGCGCAGATTAGCAGCGCACTAAGGAGGGGTTTGGGAACAAAAATCACTGAAATCATATGGGAGTCGTTGGGATAATTAGGTAAAAATAAATGCATATTATAAGACAATGAAAGTGTTTTTGACCATGCATGCATATCATCCTGTTGTTGGAGACACTCAAAACCAAAATATGACCTTTAAGGGGCTCTTTAAAGGGATAGTTGACCCAAAACTCACCCCTTGTCCAAACCAGTTTTTTTTTCCTGATGAGCACAAAGGAACATATATTGAAGAATGTTGGGAATCTGTAACTAAATGACTTTCAAAGTAGGAAAAACAATATGGAAGTCAATGGTTACAGGTTTCTATTATTTTTCAATATATCTTATTTTGTGTTCAACAGAACAACAACAAAAAAAGCAACAGTTTTGGAACAAGTAAAAGGTGAGTAAATGATGATTTTCATTTTTGGGTGAACTATCCTTTTAAACTATTTTAATATCACTTAACTGTGTTGTTGCTGTTATACTCTTTGTTAGGTAATTCACATATTCCAGAAAGGATCATAAACTCCAGAAAATCATTGTACAACAGCAGTCATTCAAGTCAAGTTTATTTATATAGCGCTTTTCACAATGTAGATTGTGTCAAAGCAGCTTAACATAGTTCTAGTAAAGTTCACAAGACATCGGTTTTAGAAATAACCAAGAATGGTTTATTTCGCAACAGTGCTGTCTTTCTCTATGTTCTCTTTGTGAAAGAACAGGTTTGCACGACTGTTTGAAGCCACACAGACTTGGAAAGAAAATAATAGGACTGTGCTGGAGCTGTTCGGACAGGTCAAGTAGTGATGCAACCGACTGAGTCAATTTTATTTACCAAAATTCAAAGCCTAATGGGTCAAATGTTGCAACAGAGCGTGCCAAGATACATTAATGAAACTGTCCGCGAAAGAAACATTGCTGTGCTTTTTAGGGATGACACAAGGTTAAATACTTGTCACGGTGCACTCACTCAAAGGCACAGGATAACAGCGATTCTCAAAAACACGTAGATTTATTTACAACACACTCACTGGAAGATGGAGACACAGGAACATTCAATACCAGACGATGAAGGAACCAAACAAAGGGGTATATTTACACAGGGGATAATGACACACGTGAAACGGCGGGAAAACAGAACAAAGGGATCACATTACGACAACACAGAATGGACGCCTGACATTACCCCCCCCCCTTTGAAGGCCCGTCCTCAACATAACATAAGGGAGGGTGTGAGGGGAGGTGGCCAGGGAGGAGTCTTAGGAGGGAGGAACCAGGAAGGGAGCTGGAGCAGGAAGACCCAGGACACAGCCAGGAGGAAGGCCCAGGGCGGAGTCGATGGAGGGAGGAACCATGGAGGAGATGTAGCCACCGACTCCATGGGGCCGCCCGCGGGAGACGCCGCTGATGGAGGTGGAGCCCAAGGAGGAGACGGAGAGCCGATGGGAGAGGATGACGTCGAGGTTCCGGAGGAGCGAACGGCTCACCCGAGCGAGACAACGACGCTGGGACGGAAGCCCGCGGTGGAGCCAGAGCGACAGAGGACCAAGGCGCAGCTGGAGGGAGGGAGGAGCTCAACAAAGCCGGCAGGACGGAGCGATGAGGCGCAGCCAGAGGAGCAGAGTCCGGAGGTGATGGCAGGGCGACGACTGACCAAGGTGGAGCCGGAGGGACGAGGGAGCCTGGTGGAGCTGGAGGGCTGACGGTCCAAGGAGGAGATGAGGGAGGAGAGAGCCAACGTGGAGCCGTAGGGTCGGAGGGCCGAGGCGGAGTTCGCAGCTCGGAGGCTGGAGGAGCTGACGCTGGGCGACACCTTCCAGAGGGCGATGCAGGCAGGCAGCACCTCAAAGCGAGCTCCTCTACTGGAGCTTGAGGGTGAGCTGGGGGGCTGGCTGACTGCCACAACAGTGGAGCTGGCTGAGTGGCTGTTGACGCTTTTGTATGCAAAGGAGGAGAAGAGGGTGGGTTGGGTGGGGTGCTGCTCATGACCCTGGAGCCAACGTTATCGGGGATCAAGGGGGCTCGGAGACTGTCTGGAAACATTGGACACGGAGTTACATCATTACTGTCTGGGAACAGCGGAAGGGGCTTGACTTCGCTCCAGAAGTCTATGAGCAGCACCTCAGTGTCCAGGGACAGCTCTCCCTCAGCAGTGTGGAAATGGGCGGGACTCTCGCTCGGTTCGTCAAGATCCACCAGGACTCCCACAATGGGCGATGTTGCCGGCTCACACGAGGACCTCGAGGACCATCTTCGGACGACCATGCTCTGCAAGCGATGTTGAGGCTGGTGTTGAAAAACCCACAGAGCACGTTGTCCGGATAGCTGGTGAAATTCGCTACTTACAAGTAAAGTTTTGTATGGTCCTCGAGGCTGCTTTCCTCCTGCTCCAGCAGGAGGAGAAGAAATTCGGGATGGTAGAAGGGGTCCATGAGAACACGGGGGAAGGAAAAGAAAATACTGGGGCAAAAAGGACTATTAAAAAAACAAGGGGAAAACACGCCGCACTTTCTGTTTAGGTCCAGTATTCTGTCACGGTGCGCTCACTCACAAAGGCACAGGAATTCTCAAAAACACGTAGATTTATTTACAACACACTCACTGGAAGATGGAGACACTAGAACATGAAGACACAGGAACATTCAATACCAGACGATGAAGGAACCAAACAAAGGGGTATATATACACAGGGGATAATGACACACAGGTGAAACTAATGAACAGGAAACGGCGTGAAAACAGAACAAAGGGATTACATGACGACAACACAGAACGGACGCCTGACAATATTAGGCTCATCTGGTTTTATTATGAATACCAAATAAGTTATCAAACTTTTTTGCCTATAACTTGCTCTGTCCTATTTCTGTTTGATATCTGTTATGTCCAATATGGACACACATCAGTTATGACTGATTTAAACACTGACTGACAGCTGGAGGAAAAGAATCTCACCCTTATAGAACAAAATTGTTTTGCTTTTTTATTATTTTAAATGGCACTTGGTTTAATGCCTTTTCATGTGAAAGACAATCATTTTAACAATAACAATAAAGATATAGTTAATATATAGTTAAGATATAGTTAAAAAAGTTCTAAGTTTCAAGATAGTTCACCCAAAAATGAAGATTTACTCAAGTTGTTTCGGACCTCAGTATCTTTATTCTATTAAACACTGAGACAGATATTGTGAGGAATTTTTGGCAAGCAGTTGACAGAAACTACAGACTTTCATAATAGGTTAAAAAAATACAGACTTTTAATTGTCAATTTGAAAATCACACTTTTTTTTCTAGCTACTGAGTCCTAAAAACATTAACGGACAGTCAGAATCCATCCTGCTTTAAAGAGTTTGAGTATTCAATCTCAAACTATTTAGTCTCTTAAGTCTCAGATGACAAAACTGCAATGCATGCTTATAATAAACTGAACAATAAAACAACAACTTAACAATATTGGTGTGAAGAAGCTATTAACTAAGTTTTTTTTTTTTTATTCACAAACTCCAAGTAGTAAATCTAAAGTCTGGGTGGGGTAGTAATTGTGTTGTAAATCAGAATCAGAATCAGAATCGGTTTTATTGCCAAGTGTGCTTACACACACAAGGAATTTGTTTTAGCTACAGAAGCTTCCAGTGTACATAAAGTGACAAGTGACAACACAAAATAAATATGAGAAAAAATAAATAAATAAAATACGACAAACATTAAACAGAGATGCAGTTAGACAATAGAGCTCTGGATGATGAATTGTTGTACAGATTTGTTATAAATATACAAGTTATACAAGTTATAAGGTGCTGTGTACAAATGCGTATGGAGAAAGTATTGCATTGTATACTGTTATAAGGTGCTGTGT
>CAIGQV010016547.1:6233283-6251493 GCA_903798115.1 Danio jaintianensis
TTTTTTATACTGCCAAAGGATGAGGGTGTGAAGAGTCATTGGTTAAAGATAATTTTAACAATACCACAACAGTTTTGCTAATTGATAAGGTAAAACTGAAGCCATGTTGTCTGTTCATACACTGTATAAAGTATTCAACACTTGATAAGCCACAATCCCAGCCCAGGTTCATTGGAAATATGTGCCTTATTTTATGAAATGTAAAATATGTTGCTCTGAGTACATTTCATTGCACAATTCAGATTACAAATCCACTAGAGGGTGCAGTGTACATTTTTGTGAATCTGAAATATGTTACTGACGTTTCAGATATACGTTCTTCTTGTACATCTCCTTGAGTTTAAAACCACTGGCCTAAATCATTGCCTTCCCTTTTTGTGATTTCACAAAAATGTAGGCTAACATAGAGTTTAAGCTTTGTAAAATACACACTGATGTCTATGATAAAGGCAATAATAATTATTCTGAAAAATACCTGGATGATGTGCTTTGTTAATATTTGCAGAAAAGAGAAAAAAACAATATATGCATAAATCACAGAGCTGTGTGTCACGTGATTAACTTGACGTATCATCATGGGAACTTTAAAGTGATGCATTCTAAATAACGGTCACTTTAAATATATATATATATTGAATTGATTAATAGCCCTTGTTTGTCACATTGTTTACTGATTGCTTTCACCTGTGTCTCATTTCTCTAGTTTGTGGAACTTGAGGAACAAAAATTTCAAACAAACAAGCCTGCATGACAACCCATAACTGCAATGAAAATTAAATGAAAGGTATGTTCACCTTTGTGCTTTATTTTTATGTCATGAAAACAGCCTTACTCTAGGTGTTTTAATGATATTATCACAAGGTTATCCATGACAAGAACTGTTTTAAGTGTACAGTTTTTTGTACATTATTTACAATTTTTGCATTTTCTACTGTATAGTATTATACAGTGTGTCCTGTCTTTAGTTTTGTGGCTTATTAGTGATTTGCTGAAAGTAATTTTAGTAATTCTAACAAGTTTTCTTAATATTCAATGGTTTAACAATGGAGAATAATATCATCTCATCCAGTCTTTTAAGACACTTCATTGATTTGTTTATGCTTTAATATAAGTTACTCCCATAATTCACACAAAGCAACATGGAAAGAAGGAGAAAGGTGGATAGCTTGGATTTTTTTTTTAAGAATTCATTTTTTCTGAATTAAAAAGAAATGGTTAGTAACTGACATCTAAACATGATATTTTAAGATACAAAAAAACTTGTTAAATGTGCTCCAATCATCTTTATTTACAACTTTTTAAAAAAAAAATTACGGTGACCTGATCCAACTGGAAAACTGACTTTCTGACAAGAAATTAAATTTCCTCTCCGACTTGAAATGCAGCGATTAAAATTTCATCACTGAGTCTGGTTTTAGAGCTTTGTGTTGTGTGATTTACTAAAACCACTGAGATCAGAGGGATTAAGACTGTAAAGAATGTCTAAAGGTTAAGAGCTGTCCTGCGGTGCACTTAAGATCTCATTTATCATTCATATTGTTCAACACTTTTATTTAAACAAGATTGCAGACAGGAAACAGCTCAAGTAACTACTTAGGCCCAAACTCAAACTTTTCATTTCACTTTTACAGCTATAAAAATAAAATACAATAAAATAAAAAATTAATTAAAAATTAAACATTTAAAACAAAATAAAAAAAGATTTATTAAATAATTTATAATAAAATAAAATTAATTATAATATATTTTTTTAATTATGTGAGAATCAAAAAACATCTGATAAAGGAAGATATTTAAAAACTCCACAATATAACACATACTTCACAAAACCCCACATTTAATAATAAAAAATTATATTAAATTTAATTAAACCTTTTATAATAAAATAAATAATAATTTATAATAAAATAAAATTAATTTGAATGATTTTTTTTTTTTAATGTGAGAATCAAAATACATACGTATAGGCAAATATTAAAAACTCCACAATGCAACACATACTTCACAAAAGTGCATGATTAATAAAAAAAAATTAAATTAAACATTTACAATAAAAATTAACAAAATTTAAAATAAAATAATACATGGGGAAGCATGGTGGCGCAGTGGTTCGCGCTGTCGCCTCACAGCAAGAAGGTCGCTGGTTCGAGTCTCGGCTGGGTCAGTTGGCATTTCTGTGTGGAGTTTGCATGTTCTCCCCATGTTCGCGTAGGTTTCCGCCAGGTGCTCCGGTTTCCCCCACAAGTCCAAAGATATGCGGTATAGGTGAATTGGGTAGGCTAAATTGTCCGTAGTGTATATGTGTGAATGAGAGTGTATGGGTGTTTCCCAGTGATGGGTTGCAGCTGGAAGGGCATCCGCTGCGGGAAACATATGCTGAATAAGTTGGCGGTTCATTCCGCTGTGGCGACCCGATTAATAAAGGGACTAAGCCGAAAAGAAAATTAATGAATGAATAATAATTAGTAAAAAATTCTGTGAGAATCATATATATATGATATAGGCGGATATTAAAAACTCCACCATGCAACACATAATTCACAAAAGTGCTCAATTAATTTAAAAACAGCACATTTTCATGATGCTTTGCAACATAAACAATAAATCCAAAATATTTAAAGAGATAAATTAAACTATTTTAATCCTACAAAATTAAGGTTCAATTCAGTATATCAGTATTAAATCCATTATTTTCATTATTCACACACTCAAAAAATTATAACTACTTATATAAAATTTGTTGAAACACAGCAATTCTTAAGTTTTATTTTCTTAACTTTTTGAGGCAACTTCATTTTTTTATGTTCAATCCACTAAAATTAGTAAAAAAAACGATTAAGTTAACTTAATTGATTTGTGTTGGGACAACACAAGGGAATTTTGTGGAACCCAGCATTTTTTTAACAGTGCAACAGTGTTCCTTTATCATTGATATACTATTATTTTTTATTTAATCCTTTGAATTAGAATTTATATTTTATATTATATTTATATATTTTTCATTTGAAATTTTGATTTTGTTTTAGTCATAATTTCTTTCAAATACCAAAAACAGTTGTTGTTTGATGCTTTTATTTCAAGTTTTAGCTAACCATAATTGCCCTGCCCCAAAGGCTAATCGTTTCTTTTTGCCTTGAGCAAAAATCCAACTCCATTTAGTGAGAATTATACTCATAAGAAATCTTTCAAAGCCTCTTCAAATGAGACCGTCGTTTCCTAATGTGCCATGAAGCAGCGCTCTCTGAGGAGCATGAATGGCCGTTCCAGGGTTTCTCTGGTGAATCTGTTAGCGATGGCTGGATGAAGGAAGGTTGGAAGAGGCTCCGGGACGGTGCCTGGATGGTGGCCAGGATATTGGAACAGAGCCAGCAGTCTCAATGACAAACACAAGGGCCATCTGTTGAGCTCTCGTATGTCTTCGGGGTAAAAAAAAATATATATATATATATACAAAAACAGACCTGACATGAGCATGGGTAGATTTGACAAAGGCAGTTACTTTAGTTGTCTTAGATTCAGGCATTATGAGATCAGTCTGGTGACAACATAATCTCAAAATGGATTCAGACAGGGTGGAAACATTTGACTGGGGGTATAAAGGGAGATGGCTTGACTGATTTTAAGTCACACCTATATTGTAACACTAGTCAAAGAGCAAAAGAATATCCTGGAAAATTTGAATTATATCCACAATTCTGTATGTAACTTTTATCTTATTTTAAACATTGCTATTATTCACTGCAATGGTTGTTAAAAATACACTGCAAACAATATGCTTTTATTACTTGTCTCGTTTCCTAATTTAAATTCCTAAATCAAAACTACAGGAAAAATAATCTGCCAGTCAGGAAAATATATTCATTTCAAACCGAAAACAAGTATTTATTTAGCCCACTGGCAGATAATTTAGCTTGTTTTAAAGAAAAATGCATTTAATTTTGACTTATTATTTCTTATTGTAAATAATTTAAAAAAATCTTGTCTAGAAAATGCTTCTTGATTTAAGAATTTTTAATTATTTGGACTAGAAAGAAAACAAAACCTCACTCAAATGAAATTAAGATGTACAGATATATCATGATGCTTTTGTTGCATGATTTATAATTAATGCCACTACATATGTTCAAACTATTTAAAAAAAATAGGTTGTTGTTTTAAAGTGGTGCATTTCATATTTCAGCCAGAAACCGTGACAGTGAGGGTAAAACAGAGTTCATTCGCTATTTCTGTCTTTGCCTAATTAAAAATAAAGGCTGTGAGTAATATTAGCTTTCAACTAAAATGCATTTAAGGCACTAAAGCTTTACAGCACATTGAATTAAATCATGTTGCTATGTCCTTTGGTTATGATTAGGTACGTGCAGAACGTCTGAATGTCTCACACTGAACGTCACAAATGCCTGTCACATTATCTCGCTTCTCTCCGTGGCATCTGTCAGAAGAGTTTTGTAACTTTGGTGACCTCATGATTTTAATAAGGGATCCGAATCCCTAAAAAACTGCTTTTGAAATCATTTTTGCTTAAGCAGTCAACACTGAATAAACAGCTGTGACAATGTTTCTAAATAATAATTACATTTAAACAAATAAACAAATCTAGAATAAACATAATAAAATTCTCAACAGCAATTTTAAAGGGAATTTAACGGGAATTTACATCTAAAATTAGACGTTAAAGTGTAACTTATGGTTCAATATCTACTACAGAGATTCTAATAGGCTTAGCTTTACTTAATGTACCTAAACAGCAACCAGAGAAACCAAATTTGTCAAATTTTACTTGGATTATAATAAACATTTTCTGTTTTCAAAACAACAAGCTCTTATTCAGTGTAAAAACTGAATAATATCACATTAAGCATTTTATCCCCCATAGAAGTTCATTATAAAAAACAGCTTAACGTTATATTATTCACTTTTTATGCTGACTAAGAGTTTGTTCTTTTGACAGCAGAAAGGACATGCTTAAACAACAAAAACAAACCCTAAGTAAAGCCGCGATCACACTGCACTTTTCACCCCATTGACTTCCATTCATATGAAAGCCTTTATTTTTTAATTAGACAAAAACAGAAATAACGAATGAATTTTTGTTTTACTGTTTTACTGTCACTGTTTCTGTCTGGAATATGAAACGCACCACTGTAAAACAACAACAAACTTTACAAAACAAAATTTATTGGAACATAATTAGCTGCAATAAAAACATGTAGAATAACAAACAGAAATGCAAGCTCATGCGACAAGTTTTAAATGTCGCTGCATTCGAAAGTTCAAGTTTGGTGAATTCTGGCCTGCGATTTTTGCATAACATGAATGTGTGAGACCAAAAGAAGATCTAAACGTAACCCTTCTGTGCAGGGGGGGGGGGGGGGGGGTTGGGCTTTTCGCGGCACCGTCTGACATAATTTTGCATGCTCAACCTCTAGTGTGACCACGGCTTTAGGCATTTCAGATTGTGTAAATCTGAAAATGTAAAAAGGTAGACAGCACCCTCTAGTGGTTTTGCCTTATGAAACGTGCAACAAAACGCACCCAGAGCAATGTATTTTATATTCTGCAAAAATATAGGCTGATGCACAATGAGCTTATATTTCATCCTAAACATATGATAGCCTGTACATTTTTACAGCAAGAAAAGCATTATATCTCAAGCTACTTTTTTGTGTATGCCCTTATGTGCAGCTGGTTGATGAGAGGATTGTGATCTGTGTCTGTGTAGTTGATGTTTGAACAGGGTTTGAGAATGACACACTTGACATTGCTGGAGGATCTATCAAAAGCACATCTATAGAGAGCAGTATGTGTCTGACAAGTGTGAGGAAAGGTTGAAAGATGGAAAGCCCTTTTTTTGGAGATGATTTGGGCATGTTTTATGTAAATGAGCAATCTTTTGCAACCTTGTGAAGTGTGAAACGTTTTACCCGGGTTAAAATTGGGGTTTACAACAGCAATGACCTGAGGTTTAGCATGGTGTGAAAAGCTCCATACATGTCATTAAATGTAAAACATGAACACCCACTCAAATTTGTTCTGTTTTTGTACCCTGCTTTAAGCATTCTGGGTAGTACAGTGTGGTGTAGTATTATGTAATATATGACAACATCTGTCAAAGTCACTTTTCATGTCAAGAAACATGATTGTAGAGACTCATGTGAGATTAGCTGGAAATGGCAAGTAGAAATGCTGCAAAATGTACTTGAGAATGAAGCAATACATTTCAAATAAACAAACGCCCCTTCACTTATTTGGGATGTTAAAGTAAAACGCATGTGCTTGTTTTCTTATCCAGGCAAAATATCCCCTGAAATGGATACAGTCGGCATGAAAATCAGACCTGTCATTTAGTAGAGTCAAAGCTATTATTATTAATTTAGCATTTAAAGGAAACTAGCAGCTTGGCTTTACAGAGTCAGCCTGTCAGAGACAGAGAGTTCCCAAATCTGTCAGTGCTGGTTTTCGCCACAAAGCTGTTTGAGGCTTAAACTCATATTTTCCATCAAAGACCCCCTTGTCACTGAGTTGTGATGTATTTTCCAGAGTCAAAGAGTGTTTATGCATGAATGGCAGCTTCACAGAAGAGCAGAATCAGGCAGTTTTCTTGGATGAAAGGAAGTGACTGTGACTAACAGCCATCAGGATGCTGTTGTGTGGTGTGAAAGCCACATACCCCACAGATAATTTAATATATCTTGTAAAATGTGCACCTATATTGAGATGTTAGCAATAACTTTCTATTTTGTTTGTGTCCATTTAAATGCAAATGAGCTGCTTAGAGGAAGCAACTGAAATCATGCAATTAGGTCCTTACAATGTAAAAAGTATCCCTTTTTCATCATCCTTCCTTCAAACAGCAGCCAAAGCAAACCCTGGGAAGATAATTTTGGTTAGCTGAGTATAATAATTTTGCCGTCTTTTAACTGATGATTTGACTTTGCGAGATGTGGGAACACTGATTACAACTGCTAGACTGAATTGACATTTCTGAATTGTTAATTGATACATTTATGTAGTTCTCTCTTCCTGTGTACTTAACAAATAATTAAACATTACTTAATCAGTACAATTGGGCAGCAACTGTCACCTCACAGCAAGAAGTTCGCTGGTTCGAGTCCCGGCTGGGTCAGTTGGCCTTTCTGTGTGGAGTTTGCATGTTCTCCCTGTGTTTACGTGGGTTTCCTCCGGGTGCTCCGGTTTCCCCCACAGTCCAAAGACATGCAGTTTACTCACTCTTCATGTGTCACTAACCTGTTTGAGTTTCATTGTTCTGTTGAAAACAAAATAAGTAATTTTTTTCCTGTGTAAGTCAGTGGTTATAGGTTTATTTAGTAAATTTTCGTTTTTGAGTGAATAATCCCTTTAAGTCAAATTAACAATTCCAAGTCACTTTTTAAAATAGTCGACTTGTTGCTTTTCAGTAAACCGGTTTACTCACTTTTTTACAGAAAGTAACCAATTGGTTTTTACAGTGAACCTCAGACATTGTGTAGAATAATGATTCATTTGCACATCACAGAAAGGCAAAAGCAGTCATTTCCTTTTCAACGGAGGCCGTAAACCTATACATGCTTTTAGTCTGTAATGAAAATCTGTCTTTTGATCTGTGTGGCCTGCATTGGCTTTCAGTGTCATTTCCTGGCAACTTACATCATTGCCAATCATCTTCTTGCAAAGGAAGCTTTTTAAGTCAGTGGAAATTGGTATATGGTTTCACAAAACTACTGTAGGGACAATCACAGGTTCTTACTGTCCATTCCTCAGCTTGATGATTTTATGGACAAAGCCATCTCATTCAACTCCCAACTGTATCTTAAAAGGTCCTGACACTGTAATCATGCTTCACATCACACAGATCAATGCTGTAACCAGTCACAGATGTGGCTATTTTAGCACTCGCAGACAGGTCACTTAACATTCTGCACTGGCTACAGTACATTATAACCCACAAAAATAATTGCTATTATCAAAAATTGAATTTACTGTCAACCTAGATTGCTGAGGAGAAAAAAAAAACGCTAATAGTGATGATCATAATCAAGAATAAATAATAGTTTGATATGCCGTTAATATGTAAATATGTAAGGGCGGCACGGTGGCTCAGTGGTTAGCACTATCGCCTCACAGCAAGTAGGTCGCTAGTTTGAGTCCCAGCTGGGCCAGTTGGCATGTCTTTGTGGAGTTTGCATGTTCTCCCCGTGTTCATGTGGGTTTCCTTTAGGTGCTCCAGTATCCCCCACAGTCCAGAGACATGCAGTATAACAATTGCGTAACAATTGGGTAAACAAAATTGGGTATACTAAATTGGCCGTATTGTATGAGTGTGTGTGAATGCGAGAGTGTGGGTGTTTCCCAATACTGGGTTGCGGCTGGAAGGGCATCCGTTGTGTAAAACATATGTCGGAATAGTTGGCGGTTTATTCCACTGTGACAACCTTTGAAATAGAGACATTTTCCGAAGAAAAATGAATGAATGAATGAATGAATGAATGAATGAATGAATGAATGAATGAATGAATGAATGAATGAATGTAAATGTGTCTTTGTACAAAAATGAGCCCAATTCATACACTATATTGTACTTCAACCTAAATCAAAACCTGAGTGCATAAACAGATTAATGGCTCTTTGTGACTCATTCAGCTCAGCTGGCTGTCCTGGTAATTGCCAGTATCATTATATGTGCACTATGTGTACTTTGGTCTGAAAGTAAATCTGAGCATAAGGTTAATAAAATTACAATCATACTGATCAAATAGCTGCCATTAAAAAAAAAGAAAAAAAAGATTAAAGGTATGTACATAAGGTTTTGACTCTTACACTGTAAAAAAAATCTGTAAATTAGTAGTTTTCCATATTTTGTGATTATATGTTTTTTCATTCATTCATTCATTTTCTTTTCGGCTTAGTCTCTTTATTAATCTGGGGTTGCCACAGCGGAATGAACCGCCAACTTATCCAGCATATGTTTTACGCAGCGGATGCCCTTCAAGCTGCAACCCATCACTGGGAAACATCCATACAGACTCATTCAGACTCATTCACACACATACACTACAGACAATTTTAGCTTACCCAATTCACCTATAGCGCATGTCTTTGGACTTGTGGGGGAAACCAGAGCACCTGGAGGAAACCCACGCGAACACGAGGAGAACATGTAAACTCCACACAGAAATGCCAACTGACCCAGCCTAGGCTCAAAACAGCGACCTTCTTGCTGTGAGGCGATTGTGCTACCCACTGTGCCACCGTGACGCCCATTTCATGTATTTTTTTTTTCTTCACCTCTTTATGCTTTTGAATTGCATTACAGAATCTTGATTTTTTTTCTCCAAAAGCTTTTGATGTTGAATAGTTTGAAGTGATATATTGTCTGTGTTTGTGTTATAAATTATAATTAAGCTCAAACTATTAAAATGCCAATAAAAGTCACTTTGTTAAATAACAGTGTTGAGTTTTCAGCATTAAAAGAGCTGAGATAAAACTTCCATGAAGCATTTTACAACCGTAAATAAACAGAAAACACTTGTGAATCACAAAATACAGAACCTTTTAATTAACGGATGTTTTTTTTTTACAGTGTAATAACAACTAAAAATATCATAATATGTTTGCAGATGTTTAAGAAACATGCTAAGTGAACATATATACTTGTTTATCTGAAAAATGATGCTCAAGTCAGTTATTCTCCTTTGAAAATCTTTGTTCCATGTCAGGATGTCTGTCTTTGTTTTGGCCTATGTAACTTCGCCCACTGCCAGTTTACCCAATTATATTTTGGCACCTTGGGTTGTCTTGGCAGGAAACACAGCATATTTCATTTCAGTCAATGTATGTGGGCACAGCCAAAAAAATTCAACCTCCAGAGCACATTATCACACAGATTCAGTTTAAAAAAAATTCACATGAAGTGGTTTTTAGTGGGCAAATAATTGAAATACGATAAATGTAGACATGAGCAGTTTACATAGAAACAAAAACCTAAAACAATCATGTGTTAGGTCAGTATAGACAAAGAACAGGTAGTCTTATGTGGCTTTTTCAAATAAGCATTTACAGTACAATAACAGATTGAATGCACTTTCATTTACTTTTGATATTGGCTAAAAGTGGAAAAGCTCAAAACTTAGACCCCGTTTACAGATGTACGAGTTGTCCACTTGAGTTTAGATCAACAAAAAGTCATCTTAATTAGCATAAACAAAGATGAAGTAATAATTCTGTACAAAATTAACCCCACTCAGTCCCCGATCTGCAAACACTTAACTAGACCTTTTGTTTTGCCAAACAGAACTGGCAGCCACCATGCTGAAAGCTGCAAATTATTGAGATTTTTTTTTTTTATGGTTTCATATTTTCTCATTGAGATTTTTCAGTGAGATTTTAATAGCATTGTTATGCAGTTTTCAGAGTAGATTTGCTATAGGTAGTTGCTTACAGTTACATTCAGAGCATATTCTGAAGTATGTCTAATATTACGCTGACTCGATCTGTACATATATAGATTAGGATATGTTGGTTATTTTACTACCACAGATCGAACATGGTTTGCTGAAATAACAAACGCTGAAAGTTATGATTCATTATTTATGTTATGTGTTCACGTGGGTTTCCTCTGGGTGCTCCGGTTTTGAATAAACTATATTGGCCGTATGTGTGTGCATGTGTGTATGGGTGTTTCCCAGTACTGGGTTGCAGCTGGAAGGGCATCCACTGTGTAAAACATATGCTGGATAAGTTGGCGGTTCATTCCGCTGTGGTGACCCCTGATGAATAAAGGGGCTAAGCCGAAGGAAAATGAAGGAAAAATGCATATAGTATTTTGGATAAATGTATGTGATAGATAAATAAATAAATGTAAATCATTTATCCATTATATTTTCTATTCAGTAAAACAGTGAAAAAAAATTGTATAGACCAGTCATAACATTAATAATAAAACATTTTAACCAAGTTTATATTCTTATTAAAAGAATATATGATGAAATGTTAGATACTATTGAAGATATCACCCCAAAGAGAATACAGCCCTCAAAATGACTTTCAAAAGCATGCCTTTTGCTTTGTAAACCTTCATTCGTCTTTCATTTTCGCCGTTGTATAATAATTGTCATTTTTCTGGCTGAATTTCCACAGCATTCTCTGATCACCTTAAGCAGCTGTCGCCTGGAGATATCTTATCTACAGAAGAGCAACACTTCAAACCGTAATCCTCAGCCGACTGACACCCTCTTGACACCCAGTGCAGCCATCTATTGTATCAGAATGAAGGCTTCCTGCATGTCGAATCTGATCATTTCTCACATGCTCGCACACATCTGTAGATCACTTTGTAAAGTCCCAGACCACCGAGGAAGAAGAGGAAGAATACAACAGAAAAGGTGGGGAAATTGTTGTTTGGATTCTCTTTTTTTCCTTCTTCTTCAAAGAAAGGTCGACCCCATCATCATATAAGATTTTTTATAATCATATTAAGACATCAATCTCAGTCAAGATGCTTTAAAGAGAAATGCATGAAACCATCATTTGAATTTGAAAGGCAGTGCTTGAGAGAGTGAGAAAGTAAAGGCTTTTTTTTTTTTTTTACTTTCCCCCATTGTTTCGTTTGAGTACAATAACACTGGGGTAGGGTGGAGGAAATGCTATGCACTTTGCTTCAGTCACACATCTATCTCAGCAGCATAATTTGATTCATCAAAAGTCTGTATGTATGCCAGAATGTATGTGTGTAGCTGTGCTGTACTTTTTTCCATTCTGGCTCTAAGATTAAATCTTGTCTTTTTGCTTTTAAAATGAAACACCACAGGTACAAGAAATGACAAGCTCAAAGGCACTGAAACATGATGGCAAAGTAAAACATTTTGCAGAAGACTTTTGAACATTTTACTATTGCATAGTATATGGTGGCTGAGAGAACTCGACATGTTACAAGTTTAAAAAATCATATCCAAATTAGAAAAACACTAACAAAAATAAACAAACTTCTTCATTACTTTTCATTATTTTGACTAAACACACACACACACACACACACACACACACACACACACACACACACATTCAAACACATTCTCAGAACAGTCCTTATTATTTGCAGAGTGTTTCTGTATATTTGCATGTGTTGTGAGAATTTGCATGCATGTGTGTTGTCATGTGCAGAACGTTTTCTCAGTTTGTTAGTGGGGTTTTTTCTACATGATAGGAATTTTGCCCTGCATTGTGCTGTGTTGTAGGGTTAGTGGACATTTCTGTAAAATGAATTGATAATTATGGATGTTTTGATTTTGACCTGGTTTTATTTTAAGGTGCTGAGGAAGGGTTAGATCACGCAAAAGTTAAAATTCACTCACAGGTTTGGAACTGTATTTATTTATGAAACATGAAGTTATATTTCATATATAGAGTTTTTGCAAAATAGTAAATAACTGAGCAACATCCAAGTCTCATATTGTTCCACTGTACACTGTAAAAAATATACCTTCATTAACAGTTTCCATATTTTGTGATTTTTTTTTAAAAAAATTTAAAAAAATTTATTTTTTTTATTTATGGTCATGAATTGTATTATAGGACCTTGATCTCTGCGTCGACGTTTGATATTGGAAATTCAACAGATTAAGTTTTATTTACATTTTAGAAGTTTGAAACAATATAAGACACAATATATATTGAAATAAATTTCAGAAATGAATAACAGAAAAGTGATGACGGTTTATTAGCAAGTAATTTACATCCTCATCCCAAAACAAATCACTTCAAACTATTAGAAATGTCAACAGAAGTCACTTTCAAACTTTTCAAACTTAAAAGTTGTTGGAGGAAAGATCAAAGACCTCTAATGCAATTCAAAAGCAGAAATAAAAGAAAAGAAAAGGCAGATCACAAAATATGAACAACTGTTAACTGTTTACAGATATTGTTTACAGTGTAGCGTTTATAGACAAGTGTTCAGTCTTTAACCATTTAACTTGTACTCTTGTATTCGAATAATAAAAATACATTTTTTATCAATTTCTTTGAATAAATTGTGTTCCTGACTCTACTCTTTGCAAATTTTGCTTTTTTTTTTTTTTTTTTTTGTGATAACCTATATGGACAAAAGGTCAACCTTAAAAAGTTAAAATCATAGATATGCTTTCATGTAATGAATCATAATCTCTAGATCTGTTATTTATTCATGTTGTTCAAATCAACAACATTTACTGTATTCATTTTGTGTTCTGCTGAAAGACCTTGAAACATTTCAGATAACTGAAATCTTCACAAAGCAATGATTTCTTAGTGAGAGCTCAGCAAAAGAAGAAAATAACACAAACTGGCCCTTTTGGTTGATGGTTTGAAAGTTATTATTATTTTTTTTGCTGTTGTTTTTCATTCATTTTCCTTCGGCTTAGTCCCTTTATTCATCAGGGGTCACCACAGCGGAATGAACCGCCAACTTATCCAGCATATGTTTTACACAGTGGATGCCCTTCCAGCTGCAACCCAGTACTGGGAAACACCCATACACACATACACTACGGCCAATTTAGTTTATTCAATTCACCTATAGCGCATGTCTTTGGACTGTGGGAGAAACCGGAGCACCCGGAGGAAACCCACGCCAACACAGGGAGAACATGCAAACTCCACACAGAAATGCCATGACCCAGCCGCGGCTTGAACCAGCGACCTTCTTGCTGTGAGGCGACAGTGCTAACCACTGAGCCACCGTGTCGCCACTGTTGTTTTTATTATCAGATTATTTTTTGTGAGGTAACTCATTATTAGAATTCTGTTTAGGATTATAATGTTTACTGATGTACCAATCATGATAATTATGCTTGACATCACTTTTACATGACATACAGTATCCCATTCACAAAGAAGGTGCAGTAGTCTGTTTATAAATTGTTCTAACTAATTAGTAAAATTATCTAAAACGAGGGTATGCTCACAGTTTAGCTAAAATAATAATTTTGTCCACATGGTGTACTTTAAAAGTCACTTTGTTAAACATTCAACATAAACATGATCAAAATTGCATTTCTGTTCTGTTGAATGTACAGTTGGTTAGTTCTGTTTCTTTAAGAGATGAAAAAATGGAGCTCTGTTTAGCTCAAGCAACACTACATTTCTTAAGCTTTTTGTGAAACTGATTGCACCTTTGCAAAGAAAAAAAATGATAAACAAAAATCAATCTCCATCTGCTCTCTTCACAATTAGAGACGCATTCTGCAATCACACTCTCTTTTATCTCTTATCTCCTCACTTGGTCTCATCCTTTTCTAGTGGGTGGAAAAATAGCAGTGATAAGGTGCAAGTCCTGAACAAATCACCTAATGAAAATTAAAAGAGAATACAGCTGGGGGTGTATCTGAGATTAGAGCAAAGACTGCATGTGAAGCTGATATAATAAGTATATGCTTGAATGACCTTCACTTTGAATTTAAATGCCTGTTCACATATATATAGTACTAATAAAAAGTCCATCTATAGTCTAAATATAATTACATGAAATTATTGTGAATATTAAAAGATACCATACATAATCATATTGTGTTTATTTTCTTTGTTTTAAAAGATGGTTAATATAGTTAATTTCAAGAGGAAAATGCTATAAAAATTTACTAGTTTACTTAAAGAAGTGAGTAAACCTATTGCCTTAAAATGATTAAGTAAATGAACCATATGCATAATCAACTGTTGTAACTGTTTCAAGTTACAATGGGTTTACTTTGATGTAAAGTCAGCTTGTCGCTTTTAAGGCAACGGGTTTAGCTATTATTATTATTTTTCTTTTTTAATGTAAAATAACTAATTACTTTTTACAGTGGATTATTAAAAAAATCAGTGGTGGAAAACCAAAAGAAGTAAATCCATGCATTTGAATTTTTGACTTTTGTCACCACTCATATCTGTCTTTTTCCAAAAAATGAAATTAAAACATTTTTGAAATTTGTTTGACTTGACAATACAATATCTATACATGCATGTACCTACAGTTAAGCCCAAAATTATGGCAAATTCTGACTTTTTTTTCAATCTGTTTTTGTTTTTGTTTTAGTTTTTTGACCAGAAATGACACCAGCTTACCCCCAAAAAATAATAAGACGATGTACAAGAGGCATCATTGTGGAAAAAAAAACTCTTTAAGTAAAAACATTTCTTTCAGTAACTTTAAGACAGGGGCCAGGGGTATGAATAATTTCGGGCTTTATTTAAAAGAAACTATGTTCTATACAGTATAGATCATAAAAATCTTTTTTTTTTAAAGTGTGTAATTTTATGTAAACTTGGTGGGAGCAGCCCTTAAAATGACTTTAGTTCATAAGTTGCCAAATATCACTATAAACTGTCTCTCTCCTGATGGCTTCACTTCATTACTAAAGGAAATGGTCACTGTAAAACAAAGCAAATGTTCATAATCATAATCAACTCATAATCCTTTAGACTGAAAGGTTTCTCTTTTTTTCACAAAAGCAGTGGTTCTGTTGTTTAGAGAGAAATGCACAGAACACAACAGCACAGAGGGTAGTGAAGAAGTGATCATTATCCAGCAATGAGCCGGTGCCGGTGACCTTTTAAATATGTGCAGGCGGAGATTAATTTATATGTCAGAGGGGAAAGCGAAGGAAGGTTTTGAAAGCCCAGACCAGATTACACAGACAAGTGTGAAAGTGAACATTTCATTTCATGTTGAGCTTTTTCTTTTCTGATGGTGCAACAAATACTTCCATCAAAAAACTATTCTCGTGGATTTCCACAAGGCCCTTAATAATTTTTTTCTTTCTTAAGTCATATGTTACAACAACCATTTATGTGTATGAGAAACTAGTGTAAAATAAGCTGTACCATTGATAATATAGCGATATACCAATGAAGAAAACTGCTTTATTAAAACAATTCAATTAGATCTTTTATATTTTACAAATACATGTGTATTGTGCATATATGGCGCACACACACACAGTGCTCAGCATATACAGTGCTTAGCATATATAAGTACACCCCTTACAAATCTATCTTTTAAATTCATATTTTTAATAGGAAGCTATACAATATTATATTTGTGCATATACATTAGATTAGTCAGTACTGAAGCCAAGTCTGGAGCTTATCTAACAAAATAACTAACGATACCCGAATTTATATGTTATAGAAAAATATTACATACAAATTTAAAAAAGAGGAAAAATCAAGAGAAGCAAAAAAATCTAAATTTAATTGAAATTACTTTTTTTTGCAATATTTTGCTTAAATTTAATTGTATTATCTTTCAATTTCTAAATATGTTTGGTGACTAAAATATTCTTTTAATAAATATATCTGTTTAACAAATCTGTTTTGTTCAAATGCACCTAAATATATTATCTATATTCACTGAGAAATGGATAAAAATATTCATTTTCAAAATGGGGTGTACTCATTTATGTTGAGCACTTTACATATGTTTCATATAAATAAATAAAAATCTCACTACTAAAATGTCATCATCTCAGGATTTTTTTTATTTTTAGTTTTCATATACTTGTATCTTAGCCAAATATTATCCTATCCTAAAATGTATTTATTCAGTTCAAATGTGATCTCAATAATAAAAATAAATCACACTATGACTGGTTTTGAATGGCAATTCCTTACATTATGGAAATGTAAATATAAACAAAATAATAATCTATTTTTCTACCTTTTTGGGGTGGGTGGTTGCAAGACTAATACAATGAATCTGGTGTGTTACTGTTTTAAATTTATTTGATCTACAATTCATTAAATTCTTTATTGCATTTATTCTCAATTTCCAATTTTCAATCTTGTGTGACCAGTTCAGTTTAAACTGATGAACTAAAAAAGAGCCAATACTTAAATTCTGAAATCTACCCAATCCTGGTTTTCTCACATCGAAGGTGTAAGGTAACAATTGTAGTCATTTATTTTCCACATCTGCTCTTTATGGATAAATGCCAACTCTCCCTCTTTTGGAGCGTAAAACCTAAATCCACTTCAAACTGGTGTTTTTCCACCACAAGCACACATTATCACACACACATTTCTCCTCCAAACACAAGATACAACTATAATATTGTTGTTGTTTTTCTCCATTTTGTCTGTATATTCACTTCTATGGCTACTTGAATGAAGACATGTTCTTTTTCACATTACCCTTTCATCAGAAATGTGCCCAATTGCACAGCCTGTACACACATGTTCCCAATAAACTGGGACAGCAAGGCAATGACTGAATGGAAATATAATTGAATATATTGTTTTATGTTTATGTTGCATGTCTGTCTCAGTACCTTCTGTGCCTTTCCTCCTACTTTTCTGAGATTGAAAAGCAAATGATTTTTTTGTGATTTCGACACCATTCAGAATGTGCTCTTTTTGGAGCACAAAGGCTTTCAGAATGTGTCAAATATTTAGAAGTTTTTAGTATTTACTCACCATCATGTTGCCGTATTAGATATTTTTTCCCTTTATGAAACACAAAAGGAAATGTATGAGCTGCTCGTTTCTAAGTATGATGATAGTGGATGGTGATTTAAGCTCTCATAACCTCTAAAATGCACAAAAGAATAGTATGAAAGAATAGATGTAAACATTTGTTAACCTAAAACTTTGATCTATGAATACTGGAGCTGGGTAAATTCTGAATTTAAGAACTGGCTCTTTTTTTTAGTTGCCGAGTTGAAATGAAACTGGTCATTCAAGATGCTGGAATGGAAATCGATATGAAATCATATGCAAAGGATTTACTGAATTCTGATTAAAATAAATTCAAAACAGTCACACAGCAGGGACTTGCAACCATAAAACGGGACATAACAGACTGTTTTTTGTTTACTTTCCATTTTTGTAAACCAGATGTTTATATCCATTTGGGGTCAATTAGAGCATTGTGGGAAATGTGTTCTTCCACCGTGGTCCATAAAAGTTGATTTACAGAAAAAAACAAATGCTTTCAGTTGTGTAAAGGTTACTATGCTTCTTGCTCTGCTTCCACTCCATCAAAATACAAATTTTAGTATGAAGATTTAAAAAGAAATCTGTTACCATCTGTTACCACTTTAAAGCTGTAAATATCACTTGCTTTACATCCCAAGCCATTTGAAAGTGTGTTTTGTACAAGAATACATTTTAAAGAGTTAAAAATCTGTTGTTGTTTGATTATTAATAAAATAAATTTATTTATTTATTTATTTATTTATTTATTTATTTATTTATTTATTT
>CAIGQV010016547.1:6251503-6274822 GCA_903798115.1 Danio jaintianensis
TTTATTTATTTATTTATTTATTTATTTATTTATTTATTTATTTATTTTTATTTATTTACTTTTTGCCCTCTGCTGCAAACTATTTCATTTGCAGAGTGTATTTTAAAATTGGTTACGTGAAACATTAGAAACAGTGGTGCTTGACATCAAACCTGGTTTCATTTTATTATTATTATTATTATTATTATTATTATTATTATTATTATTATTATTATTATTATTATTATAAAAAAATACATTTATTTATTGATTTATTTATTTTTCTTTCTCTGGTTTTTCCAATTACGAAGTGGAAAAGCATGGGAAAAAGCAGCTAGAACATTTGCCCAATTATTGTACTTAAATAAAATTTTATAAAGTAAGTTTTGGAACTCATGCTTGTGCAAAGTATCGCATGAGTTTTAAACTGAGATTCTGCATAAGATGCTTCATCCAGACACAAACAGCTGTCAATTTAATATTCTCTTTTTATAGGCATATTTCGTAAGTAAGCTGGTAAAAGAAAGCTTTGTGATCATGTTCAAAACGTTGTGTTACGTATGTATGTTTGAAAATGTATTGCCTTTGTGACAGAGAAACTGAACTTTAGTACCTCAATCAGTAACGTTAATTAGTTTCCTCTGAGTCAGAAACCCAGCAGCTGTTGATTCTTACAAAATTAGAGAATGAAAGGGCATCAATTTAAATGCATTGAGATTATTTGTGATGTTTTGGTGTGATACTGATACTACTTCGTAGACCTAATAAAAAAATTTTTTTTGGTATTTATTTAATTTTGTGTTTGTCAAATATAGCTTCTTAACACCTCATTTGACTCCTAGTCTCGTGTTTTTACATATTTGCTTTAGTTTAGTATTATTTTAGGATATTACTGTTTTATTAAAGTGTTTTCAAATTTTTTTACAGTTTTGATTAAACTTAAACACATAGGGAAAAACTGTCGCTTTTATTTTTATACAATGTTGCCATGTTGACACAATCTGCGTCACAAGATGTGTCTCAAATCACATATGCACTATTCTACATCGTTCTGTAGTATAAATAGTGTAAGTAGTGCATTCATACTGAAAATTTAAAAAATAATAAGTGCACTTTAAATACCCAGAAGATACATATTTTACTGATAAAAGACTAATAAAAACACTTCATGCACTCAACGGTCGCAGCTTTGCTCATGAAGCAGTAAAGTAGGAGCTACCAGGTTCTGAGGTTTGATTACATCATTTATTTTGAATTTTGCAAGTAAAATTCTCAAATGTAAGTGATTTAGGCCACCTTCTGATGGTGAATGTGGTTATACTCAAGAAAGGTACTACTAAGTAGTTTGGTAATTTTTTTAACTAATCTGGCAACCATTAAAGGGAAGTAAGAATTTCTGTCAGTAAAAAAAAAACAAAGAAAAACGTTAGTGTTTCATTTGGGACAAAACTTAACTACACTATACACAACACGCTTGAGTGTATAAGTGCTTAGTGTATTAAGTGCAAAGTTATAGCATGTCATTTGGGATGCATAGGTACTACTTTTGAATTTGAATTTACTTTACAACCATTAGAAAAGTATAAATGGAATTTGGACATACTTTATCTGCCTGTCTTAATAACACCTGCGTCAGTTGCATCACTTCGCTACCGTTCATGGATTTGTTAGATAGGAAAGAGCCCATTGGATGCACACTTCAAAAACTTCAACCAGGTACTTCTCGTCTACTGCTTTTCAAATACTATGAAATTGGAAGTACTTCTCAGCTCACAATGGATTTTTCACTAGGATATAGAATTTCAGTATAGTACAGTTTAGTATGTAATTTCGAATGCACCAACACCATCATTTAATGATCATTTAAATGTTTGTTATTTGCTTTTTTTCATTTAACAGAAACTATTTTCCTATGGTGGAAAACAATTTGGAACCCTACATTGAGTACATTTTCATTTTTTGGTGAACTATCCTTTTAGTGTAGAAGTATTTGCATGTGTGAAGTCCTGCTTCTTTCTTGTAGTTGACCTTCATTTACCGTGAAGCCTTTATTCATCTCTAGCAAGAATAAATTTGTATTACAGGCTCATGGCAAAGCAAAATAATTTCCTCTACAGCCTCTTTAAAGTGGTCAAAGCCCACACCTGTGTCCCTTTTCTTTTTCCCACCTGTGTCTATTCACAGAGGGAGAAGATGTCTTTTAATGACCGACTCACTGCTATAGAGTAAGTCATGCAGGTCAAGGAGACTGCAGGTATTCACAGCAGCACTCGCTTCATGCTGCATTGCATTCATGTAGAATTACAAGTGTTTAAAAAAAAAAAAGCCAATCATGACAAATTCTGAACACTGGTTAAAAGTCAGAAAATTAACAATGACATGATTAACAGAAAATGTAACTTCAGTTCCAGCTCTATTGTCCCAGCAGAAACAATTTTCTTGTGTCAGGAGACTAATAGCGTACCCGCATGAAACAATAATTAACCTACTGCTGCAGGATCATGCTGTAAAGCTTGCTGGAACTTGGAAAAACTTTGGGTTGCTTGGAAACCATTTTTAAGAAAACTGTTTTATTCTCCCATATAAAAAAATTGATATTTAGCCATATATGAGCATTTATTTTAATATATTTGATATTTTTGACCATATGTTCATGTATGTAATTCCAATAGTTATATAATTATAAGTATATATAAGTAAATATATATATAATTGGCCATTTTGTTGCATATGTTGCATATGACATATGACAGTTTTATGTATGAAAACTAAACATTCATTGTGTGTCATGTAAGAAATTGCCATATTTCAGATGTTTTTATATATCTGACAGTACCATGTTCTTGCATGAAAATAAAAACGCACATTTTAAAATTAGCATCTACTAATATAAAAACCCTGTCAGCAATTTTCAACACATTCAACACCTATAAATTCAAAATGCTCGCTAGTTATTTACAGCTCAAATGCATATTCACATGAAGCGCTGTAAGAAATTACTGTTGATTGCTGGAGCTATTTGCCAATTTAGAGAATAGGGTCCCGTTCTTCCATCTTGGCTGGAAATAGCATCACTTCACTGCTGGAGTTTTGTCCTATGCCCTTGAGAAAGGCATTTAACACCAGGCTGCTCAAGGGAAAGACTGTTCCCTGCAATTAACGTGCCATAATGTATGTTAAATGAAAGGCATCTGCTAAATGACAGGGAACTAACTTCCACTTTCTGTGTATGGTCTGGGTGGATGGCCTTTACAAAAGGGGTCACTACATCTTAAGGAGACTTGGGATTAATTTTTTTACACTTGCACCACTTGCTTCTGGTGCAGGAGCAGAGATCATTTATATAAAGTTGCTTAAAGTAGACACCTTGTCAAATCTTCAAAATTTTAAAATAACAATGATAGGCTGTTTTACAACAATCAAACTTTTTTCTGTTTTATATGTTTACGCATAAAAAACATGATTTACAAATAAATACATTTAAAAATATGAAAAGGTTTTGAGATATACAAAAAAAAAAAAAAAACCTTATCAAAATTGTCCTAAGACAGGAATGGATGTTTTTCAATAGTTTTAGTAGTTCAGTTTTAGTTCTAGTAAAGAGAAATTTAGTAATTCAGTAAGAAAATATGGAGATATATGTAATTTATTGTGCAATAACCTTTAACAAATATCAAAATGATTTTCTTATAGCATTTATTATACGTGTAGCTGTAAAACGCAACAATCAAATCAATTTGCTTGCATGGGAGCAAAAAACAGATTATTGCAACCAAATATTTTAGATATATTCAAAATGAAATATGTTTTACGCTTAATCACAATATAGACATGCATCAGACTCCAGAATAAGTGTCCGTCAGAAGGATTCTCTCTGCAGTGAAAGAGTATGAATGGCCACTGACATGCTGGAACTTCCATCTCTGAAAACATCAAAACGTGTTTTCAAATAGACATCATCCTTATAATTAAACAGCTAATTTGAATTTAATCAACTAAGTTCTCACCTAAAACAAAAGTGTCAAATGTGCATTATGTGGTCCAACAGCCGCTGTATGTTGTGAGTTTAGTCCTCTCCTTGGCAGTTGCTGTGGGCGGAGTGACACATGAGTACACATGAGCAAAGAGGCTGGAGGAGTGCTGATAGTATATTGCATAGATTTTTCTGCCAATCAAATTCGAGAAGCATACAGTAGTTAAAATAAGTATTGAACATGTCAGAATTTTTCAGGGTAAATATATTTCTAAATGAGCAGTTGATATGAAATTGAACCAAAGTTTGGTAAAAATCCAAATATACAAATACAACTAAATAAAAAAAGTGACAAAAAATGGGTTATGAGTAATAACAATGGAATGAAAAAAGCAGAAAGTAGAATGTCTTGAAAGTAAAAAGTAGAATAACAGCTTCAAGACATCTCTTTTCAAGAGTTCACACTTAGCTGATGATTGATTATAAAGCTTATGTGTATGAGTGTGTATGAGCTAGGGGTAACTGATTGTAAAAATGAGGGATATGGGAGTTACGTAGAAGTGATATAGGGGGAGTTTTAACATTTCTAAGTATAATGAGGGACAGGTGTGGATGAGTGTCAGCTTCTGGAGCCGGTTGCCAGAATCTCTGAAATGAGAAACAAGAGAGAACCAGAAGTAACATTTTTTACAACATGGTACATGTACAGCAGTCAAAATGAATTGTTTTAGCTGATATCCATGCGAGGCGTCTTAATAAGGGAATGAGCAACTGTGAATGGAAGCCCCCTTTGTTAATGCATTGTACGATAGCTTCGTTGTCGCAATGTCCAAGGATGACAGAGGTGGACGTTCGTTCCCCCACAGGGTGGCAGAGGGATGGAGAGCTGAGGATATGGGGTGTGGCTTGGCTGGTGCCTCTTGAGGGCAGAGTAGGTGAAGTGATGGTGGAGTAGAGTTTAAACCCCTCCTCCTATTCATAGCAGTAAAGCGGGAAGTTTGTTTCTTTGCCGTTTTCACATCCAACTGACTTGCCATTGTAAACTTGCTTATGACACTTTTGTGTATGGACATATGATTCACTATGGCATATTACAATCAGACTTCTATGCTCGATGTGTTAAATGTTTTTTTATTACCTGGGTAATAATCTTTTCAGAAGTTAAATGGCTATCAGATGTGGCAGAGTTGTTGTTTTTTAAATATCAACTGCCACATTAAACCCTGAAAAAATGATGTCACAATTTAATCTATGCTTGAAACCTACTTAGTAGAAACTGTGTGAATGGAATGTTTTCTATGGGCTTTACTTTAATCCATGATTACATAACATTACATTTGGAATCTTAACGTGATTAAAATCACAAGCATATTTGGCCCAATTCATTCACAAAGTCTTTGCAACTGGGTTCATTCATAAACTGTCAAGAGAGAGGGTGGGACCATCTCACGTTCTGGGAGCCCTTTGGATGGTGACAGGCGGGAGGCTTGAGAGGTGAGTTTCTTTGGTTTGTTATTATCTCTGGTTGTTGACAGTTCGACAGAGGACACTAATGTCCGTTGTGTTCGTGTCTTAAAATGGTTGAAATCATTCTCGTCACGCGAGTCTCATCTTTCGAAAGATATATAAAGTGTTTAGTCTTTGTTGGAGAGTAGTTATTTTTTTTAGGCTTTTCCTTTAAGCATGCTATGTACGTTACCGCGGGTGGACCTAGAGTGGTGAGAGTTCGGCTTCATTGCAATGGCTTGGATCGTGGATACTGGCATCTTGAGAGTTTAGGCGGAGTTCATGGACAGTAACCCTGCTGGAGATCTGGGTTAAAGACACAACGTCTCGAAATTAGTTTATGACTAAACTTCACTTATGGAGAATGGAGATTGGCATTCATTGCTCAGGTGTAATTTTTATCCCCATACATCTTGACAGTTCTGTGGGTCTTGTCTATGAACTCTGATCTTATTTTCTATTGGATTCAAGTCAGGTGACTGGCTGGATCATTCTAGGAGCTTTATTTTATTTTCTGAAGCCAATTGAAAGTTTTCTTGGTTGTGTTTGGGATCATTGTCTTGCTGAAATGTCCACCCTGGTTTAATCTTCATTATCTAGGTGTTGGGACCAAAGCAGCGAATATTAATTTACACTGACAAGTGGCAGGGTTGCTTTCTAACTACAGAGATTTTAGCTGCTGTCTGGCCTTTCCATGCTTTTTTACACCTTTTTTACACCATTTTTTTTATGTGTTCAATACTTTTTCCTTGTGTCGTTTCATTTTATTACACATAACTTTAATTTCTAAACTAATTCGTTTTGTTTTCTTTGTATGTATGGATTACTTTAGTTGTTACTGACATCTGGTGAAATCTTCAAGTAAACAGCATCTTTTGAAATATGTTTTCTGAGAAAAATGCTATCTGTAGTAATCTGTACTCACTCTTGTAAAAGAATAGCTCCTTCCCCATTTCTACTGATAATACAGGTTGAAATGTAGGCATACGAGAGATTATGGGTAATTAAGGTTGGTTTATGTTAAATGTGAGTGCTGTGAAATGCAGAGCAGGAGGGGCGATGAGGGATGCCAGGCTCTGAGGCCGTCAAGGGCAATTATTGGGTGCTGGGAGAAATGCTGTCCTTTCCAATTAGGTGGAGCTGCTGTCGACAGGGGTGAGAGACTTCTGGAGAAAATAAGACCCAGGAAGACAGCAGTGAGATGTGGAGGGTGGAGCAGAGATGCCAAATATGTTGGAAAAGAGGGTTTTGGAGACAGGTTGTGATGGGAACTGAGGTCAAATGAGGAGGTCTTGGACAGACTCCTCAGTTTTAATTAGTGTCCGTATCAGCAAGTGATAGAGGCTATGATAGGGTGACCAAGCTTTCAATTCACAATACCCACTGTGAAATCAACTTATTGATCACATTTGTGCTCTGTGAGTCCCTTTTTTAGGAACCTTTTTTTACTGCAACTCATGTGACATGTAACGGGTGTCTGGAAGTGTATTAGCAGTTTAGTTTGAATATAAAGGAATAAAAGATCAGTTAACTTGCAGTGCTTTCCATTCAGAAGGGCTCATTTCTATGCCCTAATCCCTTTGAATCTTTTACCCTCTGGAGTGACAGCTTCAAATGGGTTAGGGCACAGGGATGAGCCCTTCAAATAAAATTCAGTGTGTGACATCAATTTTAGGATCAGGGGGACCCATCAAGTGTCTGTCAGTGTCTTTCATTCTGAAAAAATCCCTTCAAAGTGGCCAGCTTTGAGCACTTTGGTTTGGAATGACACTTCAATATGGCTTCCATGATTGTTTTCATTCTAAAGTGTCTATTGAAGGGTGATATATCCCTTTTGGAATGCACCGTTTGAGACAATTGCATCACTGTTGTTAAGTGGAATGCACTTCTTAAAATAATAATAATGATCATAATAATAATAATAATAATTATAATAATAATAATAATAATAGTTAAAGTTTTATTAATAAAGAAAAATTACACAATTGTTCTGCTGTGTTTTAGTTTGAACAGAATCATATAATTAATCATAAAACAGGACACACATTTGTTAAACTTAATAAATTGATGGTAATCTGAAGAAAATGCATGACGTGGATTAATTGGCCACACTTTTTGACTATTCATTTTATGTCAACCATTAAAATTGGACCCAACAGAAAAACAGAAGAAAAAAAAATAGAAAACATTTTTTTTACAAAAACATTAATGTGGCAACTAATAAGCTTTCCTAGGGTGCTAATTTTATGTAAAGATGCTATGAAATAATTTTGAAACATGACAGGGGTCATTTTGATAGAAGAACAAAATCATAAAGACATACATTACTAAACATGACAACTAAACAAATAACAGCAGTGTAAATAAAATCACAAACCAGTAAATTAATTATTAACCTTGTAGTGCATGCTGGAATGCATGTTTCTGGGACTAAACCACAGCACTTTTGTTTTAAATTTGTTTTCTTTTTCTTTTGTTTGTTTGTTTATTTGTTTTCGTTATAAACAGAATCACATTGAATTGAATAATTTGCTATTGTTGTTAGGGTAACACTTTACAATAAGGTTATATTAATTAATGTTAATTAATGCATTTACTAACATGAACAAACAATGAACAATACATTTATTACTGTATTTGTTCATGTTAGTTAACAATAGTGAATGAAAAGTCAGTTGTTCATTATTAGTTCATGTTAACTCACAGTGCGATGTCAACAAGCAACTAATGTCAACAAGCATGAATTTGGATGTTAATAATGCATTAGTAAATGTTGAACTATGATTAATAGATGCTGGACAAGTATTGTTCACACTAAGTTCATGTTAGTAAATACATTAACGTCAACTAATGAAATCTTATTGTAAAGTGTGACCGTTATTAGTTTAAAATTGTTTGTCTAGAACTCCTTTAGCTTTCCCTGAACTCCTTGACAAGTAACTTGATGCGATGTAAAAGTAATGAAAAGTAATGTAGTACTTTTTAAAGATGTAATATTGCTAAAATATCTTTATGTATATATAATTATGTAATAGGCTGCCTGGTTATATATTTGCATTAACTATCTATATTGAACATGTGCAACTACTAAAGTAACTGTCAGGTATAGAATAAAATAAGATCAAATGAAATATTATCCACAAAAAATACTATATATATGTACTGTACTTGTCCAGCATTTATTATATATGAAAAAATATACTTATTGTTTATCTAATGATGGTTTGGAGGATATTGCAAGAAGCAATGATTTCTATGGGTTTTTGTTTTTTATTATTATTTTCAAATATTTCCCAAGTGCTGTTTACCAGATTTAAAACGTATTTTAAATACATTTTTAAGACATTTTAAACATGATAGTTTTAAACAATAACTTTTACTAAGTAACTTCTGTCTTTTGACAGTACATAATATTTTTCTAGTTAATTTGCAAGATACTAGTATTCAGATTAAAGTGCAATTGAACTTAATTAGGGCAATTAGATTAACTAGGCAAGTTAGGTTAATCAAGGCATAGGATAACATTGGTTTGTTTTGTATTGATTTTTAAGGGGGCTAATAATATTGACCATAGTAGATTTATTATTATTTTTATTCCTGGTCAAACTAAAATAAACACTGTGAGAAATTATCCTGTTCTGTTAAACATCACAGGAGCAATTCAACATAACAATTTTGTCTGCATGTATGTATCAACTGTATGTATGTGTAAATATGTATGTGTGTGTATGTATATACATACACTGTACAGCTGCTCCATTCATTTCTGGATACAAGATTGTTCTTGACACGTGTATGTGGGTGTGTTTTTGTATGGGTTTGTGTTTTTTGTGTTGTCGACAGCACTTTAGCGTGTATTACATTGAATATATCTGCACATTCAGGACAATTTGTGTGGAAATTCCATTTGTCACAGCATGTACACAGCACAGTACTCCCTGTTTGTCTAATCTTCATGCTCCTCCAAAGAAGAGCATAACAAATGGAGCTGAGGCTTAGTTCAGTGGCTTGTGTTTTATAACCGCCAATATGCAACTGCCTCAAATGTCTTTTAGACAGACTTTTAGTCATATTTCTTTGGCTTTCTGCTTAGTCTTGACTGGCATCTCAAAAGCTGTCTGCCTCCAAATGCTCTCAGGTCTACACTCTGAGTGACAAATGTACAGCCCAGTGTGGCATGTCAACCTGGGGAGACTCCTGAATAAAGGCTCTTGAGAAAGTGCTAGAAGCTTTCAAATTGAAAACGCCATAAGCTGGATGTGGAGGCATAGCCAGGAGATGAAAAGGCAGTCAACCTGATTTCCACTGAGTAACTTGTGGTCATTCTGTCCCTTTTCCACTTCTATCCAATGAAGGAAAGATGGTTCTGTGCAGGAAAAAATTAGCACCTTAAATGAGCTCTTTGGAGAATTCTTTGAAATTACTGTAATACAACTGTGTAGACATTTACTCTTCTCAGGTAAAAATATGCACCCAACCCAAATTTATTTTTACATAATCAATTTCTTAAAAGAAAAACCCAACCCGAGACAGACTTTGCACAATCACAAATACGACACAAAAAAATGTGTTGACCCAAAATGTCAAACTTTGATGATTTGAAGGTTTTTGTGTAAATATAAATTACCTTTCCATTACTTTTGATCTTTTTAATGCATTCTTCCTGAATAAAAGTATTTCTATCTTTACAAAAATCTAACTAGTCATACACTTTTGAATGTTAGTATAAATTTATGATGCTTTTATGGTGATTTTTGTAGTTTTGAAGGCGCTGGTCCCAATCCACTTACATTTAAATAATAATAAAAAAATCAATTCAAAAAACGATTTCAAACCTCTGTTCCACAGGGGGAAAAAGTCATGCAGAATGCAGGTTTGGAATGACACAAGCATAAAATAATAAAATTTTGCTTTTTGTAAAAACAATGGCATCAATTAGCACATGAAGAAGAATCTATAGGTACCTCCGAAAATAACTCTAGCACTGCAAAATCTATTTCAATGACTGATAATATGAACGCTATGATCAATCTGAAAACTAACTATCTCCTCATAATATCTCCTGAATTGACTAATTTGATCAATGTTGTCCAACTCTCTCCTGCTGTTCCTGCAGTCACAGACCTACTTCTGTCTCTTGTTCAGAATTTATTAAAGTACCTCTATACCCTTGAACTGATAACCTATTTTAAAAGCCAAATGGACTTTCAGTTCGGGCCTGAAGGACGATAGATGGCCACATGTTTGCGGTTACATCACTTTCACCTCTAACTTCAATAATCTAATGAATCCTGCACCTGCTTTGACCTATTTCTTCTCTATCTGGGGCACTGTGAGCCTTTCTATACGTTACCTTGGGCAAAAACAGTATAATGTACATTGAAGTCTCTCCCCTTTTGTGTCCGTTTCCTCTGTGATGAAAATAAAACAAGTAGACCTGACCTGTGGGACTTTTTTACAAACATAAAACTGGGTATTGTTTGACAGAAAAGATGGGGTCAATATGTCACTTTTTTCTACAGCATGGACGTTTTTATAGTACTTTTTTCAGCCAACTGATGATCCCATGAGGATTCATTTTCTTCTTTCCGAATTTTAACCTTTTTGTCATGATACAAAAGTTAACGCTGATCTGAAAGGTGTAAGAGATCCAGTTGTGTCCTACTTATTTATGAAGGACATAAGGAGAACAAAAAAGGACACATTTTTTAGAAACTTTCATCTTAAGATCTTCACATCGCAATGATGAAATAACATTGTGGCAAATTCTTTGTTTCCATTAGTTTTTATGGTAACACTTTAGCAGTGGTGTAAAGTAACAAATTGCAAATACTCCAATTACCGTAATTGAGCAGTTTGTCTTAGGAATTTTTATTTACTTAGTAGTTTTAAAAATGTGTACTTTTACTTTCCCTTGAGTACATTTTTAGTGCTTTATTGGTACTTTTACTCTACTATTTTCCTTCAAACTGCAATCACTACTTTATTTTTCCTTGTATTGACTGAGTAGAGGTGGTGCAGTGGGTAGCACAATTGCCTCACAGCAAGAAGGTCGCTGGTTTGACCCTAAGCTGGGTCAGTTGGCATTTCTGTGTGGAGTTTGCATGTTCTCCCCGTGATCGCATGGGTTTCCTCCGAGTGCTCCGGTTTCCCCCACAGTCCAAAGACATGCGCTATAGGTGAATTGGGTAAGCTAAATTGTCCGTAGTGTATGTGTGAAAATGAGTGTTTATGGATGTTTCCTAGTGATGGGTTGCAGGTGGAAGGGCATCGGCTGCGTAAAACATATGCTGGATAAGTTGGCGGTTCATTCTGCTGTGGCGACCCCTGATTAATAAAGGGACTAAGCCGAAAAGAAAATGAATGAATGAATGACTGAGTAGAAAAATCAATTCTGTCTAATCAAATCGCATATAGAATGTAAATTGCAACATACTGAACAACCTCAAGACATGAGGTGCTTTATAAAACAAACTATTTGGAAGCATTAAAAGTGTCCAAGAAGACGTCCAAAATCTTTACATGCAATGACCCTGAGACTGTTTAAACAGCATGTCACTGATGAGAAGATGAAGGAAAATTACTGTATTGTGATGCCAAATGGCCTTAAACAATAACTGAATGCACTATACAGAATGTTACATTTTCACACACACGCACAAATTGCATGTAAACGCCTCAGCTGTTTACAGCATAATACTCACTACTCACTACTCTTGAGTACGTTTAAAAGAGCTACTTTTTACTCATACTTTGAGTAACCTTTACAACAGATACTTTGCCTCTACTTGCACTACATTTTTTGGCAAGTAATGGTGCTTTTACTTGAGTATGATATTTCAGTACTCTTTCCACCACTGCACTTAAGTAGCTATACAGGAATTCTCACTATTGACTTACTTGTTACCATGCCTGTTATTAACAAAATAGCTTTTTATATGTATAAATATTCAGCATGTTTCATACTCTACATCTCAAATTCTACCCAACACCCCAACCAAGCTTTTATCCCAGCTTGTATATATTGCATATTTCTCCATTGAACTTTACCAAACATGAAAGATTGCTGTTAATTTTATGTTTGCTGTAAGCTAAGCATGTAATTGCGTGTTCTTGGAAAAAAAGAAGACAGTCCTGGTGTATCTCAGTGGATAAAGGGAATACACCTCTTGTCTTATGTTAGAAAAGAAAAACAAAAAATCATATATTTTGGTCTATTTGGAAAGCATTCTATGAGCTCTATTTTAATGATCTAGGCGTAAAGTCTAAAGCGCATGTCACAAAAACATTAAGGCCGTGTCCGAATCCACTTTTGCTATTTTAAGGACAGAAAAATATGGTTTGCACCCCTGCGCATCGTCTAACAGTGTTGTGCTTATTCTTTTAATAAGTTATGGGTGTGTTTTGAGTATAACGTGCATTAAACCTATCAGAGTCTTATCTCTAGTTCCCTTTAAGAGTCAGTCGCGTAGGGCCATGGCGCATTTGCTATTTTTTACATGGCAGACTTTGTAAGTGGAAAAACTGAACGCTTCACTAGTGAGAAAACAGTTAAACAGACAATCTGCAGCAAGGATAAAGAATGAGCCTCCTCCATTCGGCCTCTTTACTTTCTCTTTACTTTACTTTTACTCTTTGCTTTACTCATTTACTTTCATGGATAAGGAAATGGTGTTGTACGCACTCCACTGAAGACATCCATTAGTCAACATATTTAATTTCGTTTGTTAAGCGCAAAGATTTGTTTGAAAACTATTTCTAAATTCTGTTCTAATTTCCAGCAAACGAATAAATGAACAATAATAACGAAGTGTTGTCAAAAAACTGAGTTATATCCAAACACACATCCCATTCTTATGCCCCATATGGTGATGCATACGTCTCCAAAACTCAACAGGTGGACAAATCTAAACTTGTTTTTATTAAAACAAATATAAATATGCATGTAATAAATAATACTACTACTAATAATATTATACTAATGCAAATTGTAATGAATAAACAGAACAAAGCCCCCCGCCCCCCCCAAGGTGAGGAAGGCATGGAGGTAATGTTTTTTATATTTATGTAGAAAATAATATATTTTTAAATATTTTAATCCTTTCTTTTTTTTTTCCATATGTAAAGATATTTGTGTATTGCTGTACATCCTGTGTGTATTAAGCAATGTGTAAGCGTTTTGACCAGCATAGGCGCATAACTAATGCTTTAGACCATGCTTTAGTTTGTCAATGGCGCAGTCTATTTCTGTTCCTCAAAATAGCAAAGTGCCAACAATGTGCCTATTTTTCAGACCAGCACACTCATGAGTCCACAAAGTGGCACAAATGGATTTGCTATTTAAACAATGTGGTGTAAAAACGTGAAAATTACTGTTGTGCTGGTCTGAAAATAGCAGCAAATCGCACCATACGCGCCTTGTGTCTTATTGTGCCGGGTGTATGATAGGGCCTATGACTTCTTGGAGAGTCTAGATGGTGAATCTTTTGTTGAATGGATGGACATTAAAAATATATAGACAAATATATCATTGCTGTATTCTTTAATATTATTTTTTTTATTTCAAAGTGTTTTTTAGAGTTTATATATGTATTATTCTTGTTGTATTTTCTAAAACTCCCAGTTAACAGCGCTAATACTAAATAGGCTAATTGCCTGATTTATGGATTTACTGCTTTGGTTAATTTTGTAATTGTCGCACTCAGAAAGTCATGACAGTATTTGTAACTTCAACACAAATGTAATTAGTCTCCAGTTCTGGACCGTGAGTCATTTTATACTGCTGGAGGGGGGAAAATCATGCATTTTAAATTCTTTGCTTTATCCATGATCCCATTTTCCACAACATTTTTCTACTCTTTGTATACCCATGCAGTAGATTACAAACAGACCAAGCATGTCCAATCTTCACTTATTTTTAATGGAAGTTTTGTACGCTCGGTGCCACTGCCAGTTTTACTTAGTATCTGTGGTAAAGGAGGCCAACATTAACATCTGCCACCACTGAGACTCATTTGCTGGCTTTCATGTGTGCACCATTGCTAACATGCACTGATGCAAATTGACTTGAACTTAAAAGAAAGATGCCTATTTTGATATAGTGAAGTCTGTCAATATTCATTAAGTGAGAGCTTTAGAAACTCTTTCAAAGTTCAAGATTTAAGCTTCATTTATGTGCTAGATGAAGGATTACATTTCCAGTGTAAACCACGTAAATTTTCCACACACATATAAACACACACACTCACTTGTGTCATATTAGGTTCATATCTTCAAATATAATAAATTCCCTATAGGTTTTATCACTAAAAATAGTCAACATGTAGCAACAAGAACATGATCGCAACAATTACATAAAAAGTAATACTGCAGTCATCTGAGGCCATTTTCATTTCTATCCATAATCAAGACACTAGTTGGTGGCAGTTCAGTTGAAATTAAATGGGAGAGTCATGAAAGTGGTGCTGGATTAAACCTGGTTTATATTTTCTTCATCTGTAAGTTTGCTTGGTTGCACGAAAATCCTTTTTTTCTGCTTCTTTTCTTTTTGGGATTTTCCAACTTCATTATTGAACAGCTTCTAGGCAAATTGGCATATCTTCATACTTAATATACAACAATACATGAGGAAGTTTCAATTTGTATATGCATTCCCATCCCTATTTAAAGACTGTAAAATAGATTTTCTTATCGTTGGTTTTGTTTATTCTTTAATGGAGATAAAGTACAGTGCATCCGGAAAGTATTCATAGCGCTTCACTTTTTACAAATTTTTTTATGTTTCAGCCTTATTCCAAAATGAATTAAATTCCTTTATTTCCTCAAAATTCTACACACAATACCCCATAATGACAATGTGGAAAAAGATTTTTTGAAATTGTTGCAAATTTATTAAAAATAAAAACCCTGAAAAATCACATGTACGTACATAAGTATTTACAGCCTTTGCTCAATACTTTGTTGATGCACCTTTGGCAGCAATTACAGCCTCAAGTCTTTTTGAATATGATGCCACAAGCTTGGCACACCTGTCTTTGGGAATTTTTGCCCATTCCTCTTTGCAGTTCCTCTCAAGCTCTATCAGGTTGGATGGGAAGCGACAGTGTACAGCCATTTTCAGATCTCTCCAGAGATGTTCAATAGGATTTAGGTCTGGGCTCTTGCTGGGCCACTCAAGGACATTCACCAAGTTGTTGTGAAGCCACTCCATTGATATTTTGTCAGTGTGCTTTGGGTCATTGTCCTGCTGGAAGATGAACCGTCGCTCCAGTCTGAGGTCAAGAGCACTCTGAAGCAGGTTTTCATTCAGGATGTCTCTCTACATTGCTGCATTTATCTTTCCCTCTATCCTGACTAGTCTGCTGAAAAACATCCCCACAGCATGATGCTGTCACCACCATGCTTCACTGTAGGGATGGTATTAGCCTGGTGATGAGTGGTGCCTGGTTTTCTCCAAACGTAACTCCTGGTATTCACTCCAAAGAGTTCAATTTTAGTCTCATCAGACCAGAGAATTTTGTTTCAGATGCCTTTTGGCAAATTCCAGGAGGGCTGCTATGTGCCCTTTACTAAGGAGTGGCTTCCGTCTGGCCACTCTACCATACAGGCCTGATTGGTGGATTGCTGCACAGATGGTTGTCCTTCTGTAAGGTTCTCCTCTCTCCACAGAGGAACGCTGGAGCTCAGAGTGACCATCGGGTTATTGATCACCTCCCTGACTAAGGCCCTTCTCCCCCGATCACTCAGCTTAGATGGCCGGCCAGCACTAGGAATAGTCCTGGTGGTTCCAAACATCTTCCACTTACGGATGATGGAGGCCACTGTGCTCATTGGAACTTTCAGAGCAGCAGAAATTTTTCTGTAACCTTCCCCAGCCTTGTGCCTCGAGACAATCCTGTCTCGGAGGTCTACAGACAATTCCTTTCTCTTCATGCTTGGTTTGTGCTTTGACATGAACTGTCAACCTTGGGAGCTTATATAGGCAGGTATATGCCTTTTCAAATCATGTCCAATCAACTGAATTTACCACAGGTGAACTCCAATTAAGCTGCTGAAACATCTCAAGAATGATCAGTGGAAACAGAATGTACCTGAGAATTTAGAACTTGACGGCAAAGGCTGTGAATACTTATGTACATGTGATTTTTCATGTGATTTTTTTTTGTTTTTTATTTTTAATAAATTTGTAACAATTTCAAAAAATCTTTTTTCACATTGTCATTATGGGGTATTGTGTGTAAAATTTTGAGGAAATAAATGAATTTAATCCATTTTGGAATAAGGCTGTAACATAAACAAATGTGGAAAAAGTGAAGCGCTATGAATACTTTCTGGATGCACTGTAAATATATTGTATGCAGAATATTATGCAATTTAATCATGTTAAATTGTTCTCTGATATATGCATAGTATTTATGTGGCTTAAGTAAAAACATTCTCCAGAAACAGTTTTGTTATGCTCACTTATTACCAAAGTAATTACTCCTAGTATGAAAAAGCTCTGTTTTGACAACATTTGGAACAGTTGTGAGCATTAATGAGTCTCATGTCAGTACCTGACACTCTCTCTCACACACACACACACACACACCAACACAGCGTGTTGTACTCTGAAATACGTGCAAAAATAATCATACTTCAGTTGTCAAAAATTACTTGAAAAAATTCAAGTAAATTCAAGACAAGTCATGTTGTTTTGATAGTGTCAAGTTTTCAGGACAAAGACACTCTCATTTCAAAATCTCAAAAAAAATCTCATTCATATTCACAACATGTGAATCTTATGAACATTGCCTGCAAGTGAAGGGTTGTCAAACTAATTGTGTAGTTTAACAAACAGTTTTATTTATTAAAACTTTTATGTCACTTTGCTCACATATCTGTAACTGGATATTAATTCAGTGGAAATTATAGCCAATCCCTGCATTGCAGATCATGGTTTTGAGAATCAATTAATATGTCCTTCCATTATATGAACACAAGCGCACGCAATGATACAGCTTAATCCAGATATTTAAATAAGCTTCGGAATTTAATTGGAAAAAACGGTTATAGCAAGAAATCACAATTAAAGGATCAAGCACACGCTCATTTGGAAAATGTTTCCTGGTCTACATTTTTGAGAACCAACAAATATAAATGTTCATGGATACATATGGCTGCATTTTATGTGTAAAAAATGAACACTACAGGGCAGTACCACTGACTTCTTACCTCCATATAGACAGTTTTTCCAGCATGATTGGTTTTGTTGAGCTCATCACAAATGGCGTTAGACTTGCGAGGTGGAGTGAACCTGGATTCTAGTCCGGCGAAGGACGGTTATAGACACCAGGTAAAACAAAACCCAAATAAAGCAGAATGAGGTTATGGTAGAAGCATATGGTCGTGATGTTTTTCTTTTCCAGTTTGCTTTAAAAAACACTATTGGTTGGGTTTTATGAAAGTGGGTGGGTGGGTCTGTCGATATCAAGCTGATATAGTACACACAATGACAAGCTGACCAGTTTCTCTCATGGACACACACAAGAAGGACATTAATATGTGCAGAAATGTATACAGCGGCCTCTGGTGGATTTACGAGAAATGGCACATATGAGAAAACGTGCCCCACTAATGTATTTGAGATTGTCAAAAATATACACGGTGCCTTCTAGTGGATTTGTGAAAAAAAAAAACTGCAAGACAACATAGTCCAGGGTACATATTTGCCGGTTCTCAAAAATGTAGTCCTGGGCACATATCTCAAATGAGCCTGAGCTGCAAAGATCAGACATCTGTCAAGTTATCTCAGATTTTTCATACAAAAAAAGAACAAACCCCTGGTCCGCTCTCTTCTTCTACTGTTGTTCCTTCTCCTTTTGTCCTCATCCCACAGACATAACAAATATGATGAAATATGAAAATATAAGCTTTCTGCCTAACAGCAACAATATGTTATGGAATATTGGACTGCTGTTCTATAGCGTTTGAACTACTTCAGGTGGATTTGTTGTGAATCACACAGGCCAGCCTAAGACAAAGCAAAGCCTCTATTGTCTCCATGCAGCTCCAGGGAATGATCAGAAACGCCCCTAGATATTGAGATATTGTTTTCAGTATTTTCCTACTGAAAGCATCCTGTCAAGCAGTGTTTTGGTGTGGTATGAAAGCTGCACCACAGGAGAACAAAAGGGCCCAGAGAGGGAGGTGCGTTCAATTTAAAATATCATAAACAGAGTTTCTTGGGGCAATCTGAAGTTGTGGTTTACCACCAGCTTCTGGAACCACTAACATGGATGTTTCTCCACTTGGAGATTTTGCACACCACTGCCAGAGATGTTAAATCATATGTGGATCTTTTTGGTCACAATCCCAGATAAAACTAGAGTTTCTAAGGAAAATATGAAACCGAGCGCTGCACTCAGGATTCAGAACGATGTCTGTTCTTGAGACATTCTCGCATATGGAATAGATTTGAACAGAAAATGAAAACTAGAATTTCCATAAATTGACAGCAGGAAGTGGGACTATTTTCATTGGCTGTCACAAACACAGAGATTTTTTCCATGCGGTTACAGTGGTGTGTTCGCACGATTCAGCAAGATTTTTGACAGCTTAAAGATGTACTCTTTTTTTCCTCTGTGTGGTTCAAGTGGAGATTTCTTTATGATTTTTAAATGTGACCATAGATGTTTAAAGGTGATTTATACACTTCATTTTCACTCCACCGGCTTGACGTCTAAATTGGAGTGACACAAGGGCATTGTGGGTGTGCAGATGATGCTCAGATTGTTGTAATAGATTCAATTATAGAGAGCTGTAAATGCTTAAAGACTCATTGCTGTACAGAACACTTGCACACTGTAAGGTATGGTTTGACTTTGCATGCATTGTGAGTTTTTTGTAATTTTTATTAACATTGTTTTGTTAGCACCTTACAATAAGGTTGCATTATTTAATATTTGTTAGTGCATTTACTAACATTAACAAACAATACATTTATTACTGTGTTCATTTTTGTTAATGTTAAAAATGTTCATTGTTAGATCATGTTAACTCACAGTGCATTAACTAATGTTACCACACATGAATTTGGAATTTAATAATAAATTTGCCAATGTTGAACTATGATTAATAAATGCTGTACATAGTGTTCATTTTAATAAATAATGTGACCAATTTTATATAAACATATGCTGACTACACTAAATTAGTTTTGTGCAAACAGCAAATTGTATGAATAAATTAATTATTATGGTATTTTCCAAATGAGAATCATTTACATCACTTCCGTTTATTCAATAATTTTCCTTCGGCTTAATCAGAGGTTACCACAGCGGCATGAACAGCCACCATTTCCAATTTAGTACAAACATTTAGAAAAAGTCTGACAAATCCCTTACCGAATGAACTGAATAAAAATGAACAAATCTGAACAAGCAAACAAGCAAAATTTAATACACACTTCATGGTATTTTCCAAATGAAAATCATTTAATTAATTTTCATTAAAAAAATAAAAGCAATTATCAGAAATTATGTTAATCTAACCTATAAACTGCATGAATTCAATCATCTCTAATAGGGTATAATATACATTTAAAGTCTGTTTCCTTACAGTTACCTTCATAGATACCTCAAAAATTTAGTTTTTAATGTCTGGGAGGAGTGTATTGATGTGCAAGGTATTATACCGTAAGCGTGAACACAATGCAGGTTAAGCGTTGCATTGATAAACCTGCAATTTTTGCATTCAGAGCAGGGATCCATCATTGTACTTAACCATCCATCCAAGTGTGCAACATCTGCTCTTTTAGATGCTTGTCCATTGTTCCCAGTGATTTAGTAAAGAAGCGCTCTGCTATCTCATGCTTAACATAATTACCGTAATTATGTGGTATGTTTTTAACAGAACAACAATCCTATTACTTTCAGTCCCCATGGCAACTGCTAAGTGCTTTGCCCAAGACTATAGCTTAAGAGATTCTACAGTGGCAATTTGGGATTTACTTTAACTTTTACAGTACAAACACAATGCTGGCAGGGGACCAGCATTACATTACAGGCACCCCAGGTTTCTCATAAGGTCAGATTCTTAATGGCAGCCGCCTGGAGGACAAACTGGAGAAGTTTTAAAGAGCAGATTTATGGCTAACCTGCAGACCGTTTGGACGCTTGCCTTGCTTGATTGTAGGACAAGGCTGGAATTTTAAATGTTCCATAAGCAAGTGTTTTCAATAATTATTTAGTAAGTAACTGCAATCATTTAATTGTGATGTGATGTCATTTCAAACACAAGTTATTCTGGGGCTAGATAGCCAGGTTATGTTTTCCACAATAGTTTTCTATGTTTTACAAAAAGTGGATGCACAGTAGATGTGTCTGGAGTCTACATGGTAAAATACTATAGACATTTATATTGTTTTTAAACCATACTATAATAAAATATATTATACACTACATATTATAGTATTTCCAACATGTACTTCGTAAATGAATGCTATCCAGCATACTGTATTATCTATAGTGAACTTATAAATTGTAAGACATACTAGTATTATATGTATGTATACTTATATACTTTATTTTTCATGGTTAACTGTGATGTATTGTACAACCAAGGGAAGGGAAATTAAAAAAAATTAAAATGCCACAAGTGAAGTACCTTTCATGTCTGTAAAACCAGTTTAATTCATCAGCATTTGGCTTTCATGAACTAGTTCTTTTTAGTGAATCAAAAACAGTGACTACTATTGAAGTCCATTTCATAAAAACCTGATTCTAATGAACTAATTTGAATTTGAAACAAACATAATTTCCATTTATTTAAAAAAAAATTCTTCGGCTTAATCAGCCACAGCGGAATGAACAGCCACCATTTCCAATTTAGTACAAACATTTAGAATAAGTCTGACAAATCCCTTACCGAATGAACTGAATAAAAATTAACAAATCTGATTAAAAAGCTTGTAACACCAGAAGAAACAAGCAAAATTGAATAAACACTTCATTCAGCATTTGTTTTCTGTCTCATAAAGGGTATGTTACTAATTTGGTATGAGAAACTGATGCAAATTCTTTACTGTGTGATGGAACTGAATGAAACTGAATGTACAATATCAGATCTTTATAGAAATCAGTTTGAAAGGACTGCATCAACAGAGTGATTCATTCCCAAATCGTGTGCTAAACAACTAAATACAGTGTGTATATATCAATTTCAAATTTCTGAATCTGTTTTTATTTTACTGCAGATATAAATACCAGTGGTTGAATAGATTAGCCTTCTGTACACTAACCAGACATTTATCGGGTACACATGCTCAACTGCTCAGCCAAACGTGTAGCAAGAGGGAAATGGCTGACTGGCTTGAGCTAAATGGCAACTGTACCTGAAATAACCACTCCTTTCAGCCAAAGACTGCAGAACCATGAAGCAGAAGAGCTACAACAGCAGAAGGTGTCACTCCTGTTATACACGGTGCAAAGTCATAAGATCATATGTGCGTTTGTTTTTATTTCTATGCTATTTTTAAATTTGCAAAAAATTTCAGTTTAGTTTTAGTTAGTTTCATTAATGGTTTTGTTAGCTTTAGATTAGTTTTTATTTTGTCAATGCATTTCTATAGTTTTTGTTTTAGTAATTCTAGTTTAGCAGAGTTACCATAACATGTCCAGTGCCGACCAACGTAAAGTTGAATGCTTTGCGCAGCTTACATTATCTGTTGTGCAAACCGCTTAGTAATAAAATCAAATATACAGTGAGTGACAATTCAAAATGACCACTACTCATCACCACTGGCATCACCGCGGGACAAAGGGATTACGAAAATGTGTTTAAGTGTAACAGCAGTTTGTGACAATGCCGCCAGGAGGCACAAAAGGATGGGATGCGAACAGACAGAAATATACAGTAGCTGTAAATATCCTGCTACTTGTAATTATACTGTATTTTGAACAGACGACTTAAACAAATGTGATGAAATTCTGGAACTTCTTCATATTAAAGATAAAATATTTAGTTAGACATGCCTAGTTTACATTTTTTGGCAGATGAAGAAAAGATAAAGCACATATTTTATTTAAAGGATGTTTTTGTATATTCCTGAGACCCCGCCCTTTGACTTGTGTCCTCTGTAGTGGACCTAGTGTTTTCATGAATTTTCTTTACATTTTTTGAGCTACTCTGTCAAGTCCTGTTGTACTGTGCAGAGAACATCTTGAGCTTTCTAGTGATATGTCATTTGATTGGCTGACATGCTAAGAACCACTTCTTACACTGCATCCAAAATGGCCGGCATACAAACGAGCACATTTTATGGAAAGGAGAGAAGTATGTAAAATTTTGCTTTTTAAATGTTTTTTTTCTATTATTATTACATATATATATATGTTTATTAAAGTGTCAGGAACAATACATTTAACTTTCAAAGCTGTTAAATGGTTTGTGTTTCAAAATATCATCCTTTTTTAAATGTCAACTATAGTGGACACCAGGACCATCTTAATGTAATTAATGACTGCATGTTGTAGGAGGCAGAACTGAAGCAGAGAGGATTCTTTATAAGATAGTTGAGGGAGACTCTGACATAGAGCTGTCAGATGAGGAGAGAGATGAGGATGAATTTGAATGTAACATACAAGAAGTTGTTGGAAGAAATTGCAGGAGACTCAGATGAGCAGACTGAGACAGACGCAGAGACAGAAAGGGAAGAACAGGAAAAACGCCGCACTCCAGGAGTGACACGTATGAAATAATTCTGATTTATTTAGCAGGATAATTCAGTTCTAGCATTTAGCCTCTGTTATAATTGAGTCCATGCACACACACACGCACACACACACACACACACACACACACACACACACACACACACACAC
>CAIGQV010016547.1:6279663-6290461 GCA_903798115.1 Danio jaintianensis
TTAAAGGACCTGCTGAGATCATTTCAGTAATCGTCTTGTTAACTCAGGTGAGAATGTTGATGAGCACAAGGCTGGAGATCATTATGTCAGGCTGATTGGGTTAGAATGGCAGACTTGACATGTTAAAAGGAGGGTGATGCTTGAAATCATTGTTCTTTCATTGTTAACTATGGTGACCTGCAAAGAAACTTGTGCATTCATCATTGCGTTGCATAAAAATGGCTTCACAAGCAAGGATATTGTGGCTACTAAGATTGCACCTAAGGCAACAATTTATAGGATCATCAAGAACTTCAAGGAAAGAGGGTCAATTCTTGTTAAGAAGGCTTCAGGGCATCCAAAAAAGTCCAGCAAGTGCCAGGATCGTCTCCTAAAGAGGATTCAGCTGCGCGATCGGAGTACCACCACTGCAGAGCTTGCTCTGGAATGGCAGCAGACATGTGTGAGCACATCTGCACGCACAGTAAGGCGAAGACTTTTGGAAGATGGCCTGGTGTCAAAAAGGGCCAGATTGATCTTCTGCAAAAAGTATGGCAAATGGACTGCTGAGGACTGGGGCAAAGTCATATTTTCAGATGAAACCCCTTTCCGATTGTTTGGGGCATCTGGAAAAAGGCTTGTCCGGAGAAGAAAAGGTGAGCGCTACCATCAGTCCTGTGTCATGCCAACAGTAGCATCCTGAGACCATTCATGTGTGGGGTTGCTTCTCATCCAAGGGAGTGGGCTCACTCACAATTTTGCCCAAAAACACAGCGATGAATAAAGAATGGTACCAAAACACCCTCCAACAGCCACTTCTTCCAACAATCCAACAACAGTTTGGTGAAGAACAATGCATTTTCCAGCATGATGGAGCACCATGCCATAAGGCAAAAGTGATATCTAAGTGGCTCGGGGACCAAAACGTTGAAATTTTGGGTCCATGGCCTGGAAAGTCCCCAGATCTTAATCCCATTGAGAACTTGTGGTCAATCCTCAAGAGGCGGGTGGACAAACAAAAACCCACTAATTCTGACAAACTCCAAGAAGTGATTATGAAAGAATGGGTTGCTATCAGTCAGGATTTGGCCCAGAAGTTGATTGAGAGCATGCCCAGTCGAATTGCAGAGGTCCTGAAAAAGAAGGGCCAACACTGCAAATACTGACTCTTTGCATAAATGTCACGTAATTGTCGATAAAAGCCTTTGAAACGTATGAAGTGCTTGTAATTATATTTCAGTACATCACAGAAACAACTAAAACAAAGATCTAAAAGCAGTTTAGCAGCAAACCTTGTGAAAACTAATATTTGTGTCATTCTCAAAACCTTTGGCCACGACTGTACACTCCTAAATACTTTCAGAAGAACTTTTTTCTGATACTTTAAGTAGTTTTTAGAACAGAAACAGATACATTTACCCTATTTGCACAATTTTTTTTGACAATTATATAATACTTTTACGTTTTTGTACTCTTCCCACCATTGCTGATTTACTAAAGTTTGTTGTTGTCAGTTTCCTGCTAATTACAGTTTGTTTATTTGTTTATTATGGTTTTTATATTACGTTACTATTTGTCATTTTTAAAGAAATAATTTTTTTATGAAAACCAGATAAAACGCGATGCAAAAAAGTGCATGCAAAGTTCGAAAGAAGGTAAATGGAATTGATAATTCAACCTTTAATTTCCACTAAACTCAAGACAAGACTTTGTATTACAATGATACAATACATATGTACATGACAAAATATGACTTTATTCAGATCAAACGCATACAAAGTGGTATGTATTTTAATGATTTCATAATAATTTTGAAATACACATTTTGGGGCTGAAGCAAATGTCCGTAAACTTGACTAAGAAGTTACTGGTCATTTTCTGCATCTATTTCTCTATGGATTTTACTTTGTATCAAAAATCAGCTTGTACAATTTTTGCGACATCTCCCTTATTCCTGCAGATTTCTATGCTTAGTGCTTGAGAACGGATGCCAAATTGATTTTCTCAAAGACAATTGTGATGGAGTATTATGGAACAGTGCTCCTTTATACAGAGCGCCAGGTGATTACCATCAGAACCCCCATGCTGACTTGTCAGGCCTTTATGAATTGCAAGGCCATCTGGCATGTAGCAGTTAAATGTTAATCTTAAGGGATGCATATATGCCTGCAAAAAAAATGTCAATGATAATGTCAAAGTTCAAATCAATACAAATTTATTTACAGCTGACACAAATAGATTCAGAATACTGTAAAAACCAATTGTGAATAAAAAAAAAAGTTGTTTATATAGAAACATAGAGAGCTGCAGTGCATTATTCCTATGACTCGAGATTTGATCTGATGAACAAGGTATAGCATGAATCCTATAAGTGATAAAGTAAAAATTACCATAAAAGCACCAAACTGTAAAATACCTAAGAACAAATAAATTATTGTATGCATTTAGATATTGGAAAATGAAATGTAATGCAACATTCATATAGAATTTAGTTTGTAAATGATGATGGAAACTGTAAAAAATACTACATCCAGCATGTAAAATACATTCTCACACACACACACATTTACTGTATATACACACACAGAGAGACACACTCTGACTACTTGTGCATGATTAATAGATGCTAAACAGAGTCAATACTGCTGTTTATTCTGAAACTGCACAGGCCCAATTGGTCACACCCTCTCATAAAGATTAGTCCAGCCCTGCAACATCCCCACAGGGATGAAGCAAACTGCTTCCATTTTATCAGATGCAGACCAAAGGGTAACTTAAATCAACATTTTCAGGGCTTTTTGTTGTTGCTTTTGTGTATAGTGTGCACAATACAGCTGTCAAGCATATATGTACATACTTAACTTATTGTTATACAATATAATGTACTTTTTCAAAGAGGTGGTTATATCTTTATTTAACTGCTTTCTGGAATACTTCATTCTGATTGGTCAGTCACAACATTACAATTTATGTTATCCCAAAATAATAGCATAGGCTCATCCTGGTACTTCATAAGTCATCTGAAAAATCCTATGTTTACATCCATCATTTCTTGACTGTTCGATCTTCTGGCTAGATAATATGTAGGTTAGTATGCTCCATTAGCTCCGTTCAGCCGTTTTTGTTTTTCGTTTCTGTCAGCTTTGCCTTTAATTAAATAACCAGTAAACTGTTATTGGCTCAGAACAATGTTTTGTGTCTAATGTTACGTTATGTGGCAAATAGCAGTGTAAATAAAACCCTTCAGTCTTATGCGAGAGGCCTCAGCTTTGTGCTGGGCTGCCGATAAGCCTGTCTGGCTTTATTCTGAAATCACAACCGACTGCATGTACTTTATCCCTTACATATAATTTATTTTCAATGGAGTGATTTGATCATTACAATAATCAAGAACAATTTGTGTGTATTTCTTAAGTACTTTGTTTGTCCTTGAAGTCCTCATAGAATAGTCACATGTCTAGGAAATGATCAATTGGCTGCACAATCTCTAGAGGCTTTAGAAACAGAAAGAAACTTTATACTTTTTTTCATTTTTGCTCAGACTTTTATGCTCGTTCTTTTTGAACATACACCTCACACCTGCACTGTTTTATGCAGACTTCACCCACAGACATAACAACTGGGCTGCATGCAGAAACTGTGCGCAGAAGTCCACAGACATTTCTGACTGCAAAATATTCCATCACAGGGACAGCGTATGATCACAGAATGCAGATGTCCGAAGTGTATATTTTTGGGCCTATATACTGTTCTTTTGCAGTTACTTTTTTTCAAGGGTGGGGTGGGGGTAAGTGTGGCCCACATTAGGGGAAAAGTCCTGACTTGGTAAAAAAGTCACAATGAAACAAATGTAATGACTTTTCATACATATTGTGATGTACATCCAAGTAAAATGGAATATTAAAAAGAAAATCTGATTCTATTCATGATATGTGAAATACTCTTAGTTGAATCTCGCTAGGAGTCAAACTGAACCAAAGAACCACATTTGTGTTACAAAGGGGGTGAGATTAAGGGAGTTAAGTGTTATGAAGGCCAGCTAAAATAAGCTCTGTGAGTAAACCTTTTCTTTATGACTTCAAGATGCACACTGAATCTTGAGGCTGTGGTCTTCAACATCCTTGTTGTAACTGACAAAAATTCAGTTAAATATTGCTCTGCAAATAACAAACTAGTTTTTACTTGTCTATATCTTACCAAAGACAATAAAAAAAACATGTTAGGAAGTTCTTTGTCTCCGTGTAGTGGATTTTAAATATATTATTCATTTATTTATTTATTTTATTTTATTTATTAATTTATCTTTTTATTATTATTTATATATTTATTTATTTATTTATTCTGGTAGAAAACTTATTTTACTCAAAGGTATTAGGTAATTTGTTTATATTGCTATAGTTTTTGTATTACAACAACAACTTGTAGAACTTCCTGGTTACGTCCGTAACCCACGTTCCCTGAATAAGGGAACGGAGACGTGCATCTGGAACAGACTATGGGAGTATGTCAGACGACCAATCACTCTGAAGAGTAAGAAAACGGGCCAATGAAATGCCAAATTGAATTGGCAGAGCTCTGCTCCACAGCTGGCAGCAATGAGCCATCAGCGCTATATAAGCTGCACGCTGTGGAGTAAGCCTCAGAATTTGCCTAATGAAGAGCCGATCACTCAGCTAATCAGTTGGAGACTGCTGTGGCAGTGGAGACGCACGTCTCCGTTCCCTTATTCGGGGAACGTGGGTTACAGACGTAACCAGGGCGTTCCCCTTCATACGGGAACTTCAACGTGCATCTGGAACAGACTATGGGAGACTGCCTCGGAGGAATTCTCTAGGGTTCGCCAAGCGGGAAACTTACTAGCAGAATATAAAAGGCGCACGTATCTCCGGGTTAGGGAGCATGGCGCAGCAAGCGTTTTTGACACAGAGTTTAATTTTGTCCCGATTGACCGGAGTGACCCAGTAATCGGGAGGAAACCAACTCCACTCGAGGATTATAAAATCTCGTGAATGTGTTAGGTGTCGCCCAGCCCGCAGCTCTGCATAATCTGTTAAGAGGCGTTGCGTACTCACGCCGAAATGGAGGCACTGAATTTTTTATTTATTTTAATTATTTTTTTAAGTGTGCTCTCTCTCCCAGGGGACACAGCTTGCCCTGGCACATAAGGCGAGGGCAATGGCATAACTATAAAATGGACCAACCTCTGCTTTGATACGGCACTTCCCTTCTGCTTATGTCTTATGTCTTATGCTCTACGTGTCACATTAAGCGCAGTGCGCGGACATACACTAAAAGGGCTGGGTCTGCCTCCTCCGCAGACAGCGCTTGCAGGCTCACTACCACTTTTAATATAAAAAAGGGGTGGTAGGAACCTTGGCACAAGCTGAACCGGGGTCTCAGGTAAACGTGAGAGTAGGCCGGTCCATATTCCTGGCACGATTCGCTGACCGAAAATGCCACCGGAATCCTAACCCTCCTGACTGATACCAACGCGACCAGCAGAGCTGCCTTCATGGACATAAAACTTATAGATACTGAGTCGAGTGGCTCAACGAACCTAATCATAACCGCTGGGGCTAGAGAGATCCCGAGAGGGCAAGAGAGGGGGGCGGGGATGGAATTAACCATCACGCACCTCTGAAGAACCGGCTGATAAGGTTATGCTTTCCCAGCGCGCTACCATCCGCCGCCACAGAGAGCAGCATGCCAAACCTTCAGTCTGGAGGGTGACAGCCTGCGCTCCAGTTATCCTAAAGGAAGAAAACACAACACTAATCTGGCATGTCCGGGGTTCTTCTCAGAGAGAAGAGCTCCACACAACGAATAGACTCCACTACAGGACATAGGCTTGCCTATACAGGGTGCTCTAGCCTGAGTGACGGTGTTAACCATCTACTGATAGGTCACCTAAGTCTACCTAAGTCTTCTAAGTCTCTGTCTAGAAACCCTCAATGAGGGTTCCAGAACGCTGCGCGGGTGCCAGAGGGTGCCCGTCCCGGAAAAAGGAGTACTTATTCCGGGGAATTCGTCAGGGAGGGCCATCACGAGGAGTGTGAGTCTGGAAACTCGGGTCCGGTTGGGCCAAGGAGGCGCAACGAGCGAGACCCGCACCTCGTCTCCCCGACCTTGCACAGAGTCTGCGCGCGCAGGTTCACTGGGGAAAACACATATTGCGTAAACCCGGGGCCAGCTGAGAGCCAGCGCATCCGTGCAGAGCAGGGAAAGCAGCTGGCAAAGGGCCGCTCAGGAGAAGCGGCAAGATGTCCTAGGCCTCTCTGAAGCGTGCCTATAACAGCTGGACTGCGGGGTGGAGTCTCCATTCTCCCAGAAATGTAACTGTCGTGAGAGCATGTAAGCTGGCACGGTAGAGCTCGTATGGGATATGAATGGCGTGCAGCTATTAAGCCGCATGACTCCGGAGGCTGCATGCTCGAAATACACAGCCCACCAGCCCGTACTGGAAGCATCCGTCAGAATGACAGCATGACTGGACACTTGTTCTAAGGGCACCCAGGCCCGTAGAAGGCAAGGTCCATCCAGGGGCTGAAGGTGCGGAGACACAGCGTAGTGATGGACACCCGGTGCGTCTCCGCGCGCCATGCCCATCTGGGGACCCGATCGCGAAGCCAGCGCTGAAGTGGTCTCATATGAACAATTGAGCGGCGTGATAGCGGCTACCAAATGTCATATGCACCAGGAGCCTCTGAAAAACTTCAGTGAAACCACTATAACTGCCGAATTAAACGGACAGGGCAGCACTAGCCCAGCGCGCTAAAAGTGCACCGTGATGGAGACCGGGTCCAGCTCCAACCCGAGATGAGAGAAGCTCTGCCCGGGGGAGAGCTTGCTCATTCTCGGTTGACCCGAAACCCCGACAGGGCGAGGTGCCAGAGCACCAGGTCCCTATGCATAATCGACTAATTCAAGGTCTGAAAAAAAAATAACCCAGTCAAAGAATAAACAAAAATGCAGATGCGCGTGCGTTGAAGAGACACAGGGCATCCTCCACGCATGAAAAAGGGAGAGCCCGAAGGGGAGGACCATTTACTGCCATGCTCGGGCCCCGTCGCACTTTAGGAGGGAGAGAGCGAGAAATGGAGTGAGTGTCCTTCAGGTCTATAGCTGCAACCAATCCCGCGGACGGAGGCACTGGGGGATGCGTTTCTGCATTAGCACCCTGATCAGCATCCTGAACGGATGACAGATCAAAATGCGCAGATAGGATTGGTATAACCCACCGCTCTTCTTCGGCACGATGAAGTACGTGCTGTAAAACCCACATTTCATCTTGGCTAGAGGGACCTCCTCGATTGCATCCCTCGCCAGGAGGACAGCAATCTCCTCTCGCAAGACAGGGGCGCTCTCGGGGGAACCCTCGTAGTATGAACACCCGTGAACCTGGGAGGGCGGATAGCGAATTTTATCGCATAGCCGAGTCTGATCGTCCGCATGAGCCACCGCAACGGGCTGGGCAGCGCTAACCAGGCTGGCAGAGCCCGCGCTAATGGCACCATCGGACTGATCAATGACATGCCAACGGATGGGCAGCTCGGGAGGGGAGTGCTCACCCCGGGAAGCAGAGCGGCCCGAGGAAGAGCTGAAAATAAGAGAGAGTCTCTTACCTTCCTCCCAGGATCCCGCGGAGAGGCTGGAGGTGCGAGAAAGGAGATCATCCTCTGGCGCCCTCAAAGCCTGTGGCGAAGTGCACCAAAGCTGAGAGCTGGAAGGCAGTGCGTCCCATACTGGCAGCAATTGGCAGAGGGAGGAAAAGCCGCTCTTTTCGGATTGCTACAATCGTTCGCGGGGGAGCCCCAGCCCTCCACCGGGGAAAGAACGGTTCTCCTCCTCTCCAAGTGGCCCGCCTTAGGTTCGCTTCACGGTCCGATTACCGGACTTTACGGCGACCTATGACGGGAGCGTCAACTTCCTGCGGCGAGGCTCGGCGCGTTCACTAGCCAGTGTAACAGGCTGTGACGGCGGATCATTTTGGAGCCGCAGGAAGAGCGCTCTCGGCGAAGAACAGCCAGCGCGGACGGGTCCGGTGGGGGAGCAGTTTTCCGAGCCCACCAGGAGATGACCCGCTCCATCGCGCACGGCTGATCTCTCACCACCGAGGACTCCTGGGTAAAGTCCCCGACAGTGTCGCGGAGTAGGCCTGCCTGGGATATGGGCACACCAAGAAAGCGTACTTTGTCGGCACGGCGCATATCTGCCAGGGTAAGCCAAGGGTGGCATTTCCGGACCACTGTGTGGCCATCGTCCTCCCCAGGGCACGGGCGGCCGACTTGAAGGTCATGAGAGCATAGTCGACCACCGTGCGGTGCTTACGCATAAGCCTGGGGAAGAACCGCCCCTGTGCAGCACAGCAGGTGCCGTGGTGCAGGGCAGAAGCGGCATGGCCCGCAACGGTGTGGGCTCTGGCCATGAGAGACACAGAAAACCCACCCGCCTTGGATGGGGGTCTCAGCTTACCCCTCCAGGTGGCGCCAACCACCTGAGGAATAGTACCCACTGGCCGCCTCGCCATCAGGGGAGGTGAAGGCAGAAGCGCACAAGGACCGGGCAGAGAAAAACGCCCTCTATGCCAGCGTGCGCTCGCTGTGCACCCCTGGGAAGAAGTGGACGGGAGCTGGAAGATTCATCTTACATCAGCCCGCACGCCACACCTCTAGTCGGTTCGGCGGTGAGACTGGGGGACAAGCCATCTCCAGCCACACCGCCGAAGCAGCCCAGGAAGCACAGCCATTATGTCTGATTCGAGAACCGTGGCGACGAGGCGACGGATAAGCCCCCACTGTAATCCTCAGATCTGCCCGCGTGCTAACCGCTTTCACGAGGAGCAAAGGGGGTGGCTTGGAAGCCGCGATCTCAGCTGTGCAACAGCCATGCTCTCACAGTGAGAGCATGAGGTGTCCGCGAGCACCGCATCGACATGCTGGACCCCCAGACGTGTGATGCGATACCCGTGCCCATCATCGGGAGATAGGAACCACCGCATCCAGAAACGTACAGTCAGAACAGCGTCTTTAAAAAGACGTGTTGATTGACTGTGTTGCTCTCTTAGGGAATCTGCTCTTTTAATGGAAACTGCTCTTTTGTGCACACCAGCGAAACGCCCAGGGGACAGGAAGCCCAGATCGACTGCCGCTGTCGCGTCATCTCCCGCACTGGTGAGTAAACTGGTTTCAGTTTTGAAATCAGGTTGGCAGATAGAGTGTCTTCAGTCTCTGTGAGAGGCTCTGAAGTAATTAAATTCTGAGGCTCACTCCACAGCGTGCAGCTTATATAGCGCTGATGGCTCATTGCTGCCAGCTGTGGAGCAGAGCTCTGCCAATTCAATTTGGCATTTCATTGGCCCGTTTTCTTACTCTTCAGAGTGATTGGTTGTCTGACGTACTCCCATAGTCTGTTCCAGACGCACGTTGAAGTTCCCGTATGAAGGGGAACCACAGTTATTTAACCAATTAATTTACCACAACAGATTAATTCAAGTATTTTGCTATAGTATGCTTCAGAAACACTGTGGTATTTACTATAAATTACTAAAGTTTTTTTTTTTCTATGAGAGGGTGGACAGGAATATTTTCAATGATCTTCAGTTTCGGCTGGATTTGGTTCAAAATTTCATCTTTTGTTCAAAATAAGTTCTTTTTTCTGCAGTTTAAAACAAAAACCTTTTGGGGGAGTTCATTTGGCTCCTAAACACTTTTGAGCTATCATTGGACCATGGCGATTATGCAATCAGTGTGTGTGTTTGTGTGTACTGGAACTCTGTTGACGTGCGATTTCTTTCCCCTGATTAATTTCTCATTCCACAGGACGGGAGAACAACATCCAAAACAACAACATTAGCCACATGAATACACTAGAGAGTCAAGTAGCAGGTACAGATGTATGCTCACCTGTGCGATCACTTGTGGAGAGATTTTAAAGGCTCAGAGGGGGTCACACACCAGACTAAAAGCCCATCTAATCACACCACATCTTTTCTGTGAGTTTGCGCAGACTGGTGGCTACCTTCTGAGCTTGTTTTTTCCTAGCAAGACTGGTCTTCATAAGTCTATTCTTTGCATTTTATTACCGTTAATTTGCTGATTGTGTTACCACCAGAGCAAGGATTAGAAAAAATAATATAAAAAGATAAGATAGAAGGTGTTTAATGTCACAGGAAATGAAAGGAAACAGCAGTATTATGAAACTGCACAATTGTATTTTTTTTACTGTATATGCATGTAACCATTGGGTGATTTCTGTTTATTTCATCTTCTTGTGTGTTTATTGACATATTTGAAAGTGTTGTGAATAATTGTTTTGCTGCAAAAGAAAGGTAATTTGCATTTTCGTCTAGTTTAATCAGAATAATGCATGCTATCGGAAAGCATGAAAGCTAAGGGGGAATTGAAATTAACATGAAACACAACACAAGCACATTGCTGAACCAAGTTGCTGAAATCATCATTTCAAATAAATATGTAAATGTGAAATGTTTTAGTCACTTCATGTCTGTCATTTTGTGCTGTCTACTGGGATGACAACCACAAGTAAGATCTCCATAGAATAGTTTTTCCTACACGTTGATATTAAATGGCAATCAAATGGAATCTTCTTTTTAAGTCTTTTGCTTTTCCCTTGCATAAAAATCTCCAGAAAGAGATTTCAATGTGAACTTAAACATTTCTCATTAAACATACAGAATTAAAATTACATACATTAAAATGACAGAATCAAAGTTTATATATGCTGTTCACATTCATTATATAGTTTTATACTTTTAACTGGATGTCAACAATTGATCCACCTGTTTTAATTTTGTTCTTCT
>CAIGQV010016547.1:6290471-6301528 GCA_903798115.1 Danio jaintianensis
AAAACAGTTGTTTCATGTAAGATTGTGTACACCATAGAGTAAACAAATTAAAAGGAAATTACAACTTTTTATCTCACAATTCAGATTTGCCAGTTATAAACTTATACACAAGTTTACAGGTTATGAGCAAGTTATAAAAGGTGGGAGGTATCACTTTGCCATTTTGATTAAATATATTATGTGAAATAAATTAATCTATAAACTCAGATTTGCCAGGAAGTCTAAAAAGAATTAAAGTTCACTTTTTTTAATTAGTAGTATGAGTTTATATCTAACAATTCATAATTCTACATTTACAGCTCATAATTCTAAGATTGTATTTCTTTCTTTCTCAGAACTGAGAAAAACAGTTACCTTTTTAAATGTAATTTTTTAATTCTTTGGCAAGGAACACAAATAGGTGTCCATAGTTTAATTTTCCATTTTTTGTGTATAAAATGCTACAAAACAAGCAGCTTTATTGTAATTATTGTTTTATCAGAAAATTAGAAACAATGTTACCTCATATTTGGGCTTTAAATATGCATTGGATGAGTTTAAAAGAGAACCACTTTCGTAGAACATGAAACAAATCTGAAGTGACGTGGCATATCATGCATGTCTGTCAACAAACTAATATCAATGATATGGTGAAGATTAAATCAATGCCAGTGCATGAGCATAAATCTATATAACTGCATCTAAGCAAACAACATTAGAACAAACACACACATCACTTTATGACACAAACAGATACTGACAGTCAGATGCAGTCAGACTGTAGATAAATGCTCTTAAATCTGGTACACACACACACACACACACACACACACACACACAAAGGAGAAGATTTCAGTCCATCCCCACTGTCAAACATGGTGGTGGGAACCAAATGTTTTAGTGGGTGTTTTTCAGCCGGTGGACCAGGGAACCTAATCACAGTAAATGGCACTATGAAAAAGGAGAAATAGATCAAAATTCTCAACAACATGAGGCAGTCTGCAGAGAAACTTGGCCTTGATATTTCAGCACGGCAACGACTCAAAATACACAGCAAAGGTGGTTAAGAAATGGTAAGCAGACAAAAACACTAACGTTTTGCAGTGGCCCAGCCAGAGTCCTAACTTAAATCCAATTGAGAGTCTGAGTAGGAAGATCAGGGTGATGGCAAAGAAACCTAACCTGAAAGAGTTGGAGCTCATCGCTAAAGATGAATGGACAAAAATACAACTGGAGACAAGCAAAAAGCTGGTCAGCAAATATAGGAAGCATTTGATTGTTGTAATAGCCAATAAAGGCTTTTCTATTGATTACTGAGAATGGTATGATAATTTTGGACATGCCACTGTTTGTTCAACTGTAAATAAAAGCTGAGAAATATTTTTCACCACAATGTTGCCTCTTGTACATCATCGTATTATCTTTTGGGAGAAACCTGTGTCATTTCCAGTAAAAAAAACCTGCTGGTTATTTATATATATATATATATTTCCTTGTAAAAATATGTATAGTTTCCTTGTAAAATTACAGCTTAGAAAGGATATGCTGTTACTTACCCTCAGAGCGGAAGTAAATAGACAGTGATCACAGTGTCTCTGATTTGACCTCTGGGATCGAAATCATCCAGTCTTTGCTAATAGTGCCCAATAGTTTCTGACCTGCTGTCTCGCGGGCAATTGTGTCTCCAGAGTAAAAGGTTGTGACCCCAATCTCATCATGTGGACACAGACATTGTTTGACCTTTGAGAATATGTGTGCATTTGTGTGCATTCATGAGGAAAGGCCTCAAAGACCTTTTAAAGCACGAATATTAAACTCTCCCTATAAATGCATCCTCAGACTCTTCCTCTGTGTGTATTTAAAGCTTCACTCAGAAACGATATTGAATCATGCATGCGCCCTCGAGCATATACAACTAAAACAGTCTCTACTAATTTACAACAATCTAACCTTACTGGAGCAATGAAATATTCCAACTAATTTATAAACATCAACCAATTTGACAGTATTTGAAAGTGTTCCCTGTTAGCATGAGCTTTCAGTAAACAGTTACTTTTTACTTTTTATCTACATTGTGAAAAGCGCTATATAAATAAACTTGACTTGACTTACTTTGAAGCAAGATGTGCTACAAGTAGCTGCATATGAGAGCTCGTTTGTATCAAGAAATAAAAGTAATAAAAAAGTAATGGCAAATGTAAATATTCGATTGAATTTCGTGAACCTCTCTGAATGATCAATTCTGCCCAATAAATCAGCTGATAATTGCATGAAACTTAAATATCAGCATCAGGTCATTATGGAAATAAAGCTGATATGCCTAAAATGACACTGAGAAGTGCGACCGTTATTGTTGCTTCAGAAGTGAGTGTTTTTCTGAAAGTGAGCTTTTATCTGGATGTTGACTTTATTTTTAATTTATTATTTTTAAATGTATTTATTTATTTGTGTGTGCGTGTGCAGTTTATAAACACAGTAGGCTACCATCTGACAGTGTGGAGGTGTTTATACGTGAACATCAGGTGGAGAGGGATTTCTTCCTGCATTTATTATTTCACATCAGTAAAACAATACAACTCTTTTAATTTCATTTTTTAAGGAAAAATAGAAGAGCTAAAAGCAAGAGCAAAGCGAAAACAAGATGCCTTGCGTTCTATTTAAAGGGACATCTCATGCCAATAGCACATTGCCTTAATGAACAACAAGGTGTCAAAACAGCTTAGATGCTTCTCAGTGTTTTTCTCTGGTTTTGTTGATCTCCCACCATGAATTCAACAAACCCAGCTTCCTCTCACAACCCCCCACCCGTTCTTCAACAAAGAAACAGCCTGAACAATTGACCCTGGAGCTTCAATGTCATGCCAAGCAATTTTAGAGAGAACATGGTGCTAATGAGTAAACATCACATCACTTTTAACTACATCATCATAAGGGTAAAGATCAGAAAATAAGTGGAAAACAGTGTTTTGCAAACTAACATTTACTTCTGTAGTTTCTTATTGCAATTCTTAGTTAAAGTCAGCATTAAATGTAAGCTAAGATTGTCCTTTTTTCTCCAATTGTGACATACATGCAGTTGAAATGGTTTTTGAAATAAGAAACAAATGTTGGTGCATGATTTCATTCATTCATTCATTTATTTTCTTTCGGCTTAGTCCCTGATTATCAGGGGTTGCCACAGCGGAATGAATCACCAACTTTTCTGGCATACGTTTTATTCAGCGGATGCCCTTACAGCCGCAACCCGGTACTGGGAAACACTCATACACTCTCACATTCACACATGCACTCATACACTATGACCAATTTAGTTAATCCAATTCACCTATAGCACATGTCTTTGAACTGTGGGGGAAACCGGAGCACTCGAAGGAAACCTATGGGAACACGGGGAGAACATGCAAACTCCACACAGAAATGCCAACTGGCCCAGCCGGGACTCGAACCAGCGACCTTCTTGCTGTGAGGAGACAGTGCTAACCACTGAGCCACTGTGCTGGGATTGATGGAAGATGGCCTGGCTAACAAAATGGAGAAAGATTTGAATGCCTGTTTGCACTTTTTGTGGAGGATAAAGTCTAGAAGGGATACAGCTGCAGATACTCTCATCAATATAGTATAATTTCTGTGACACTGTTCAACAATAATTAATATTTTACATTACTGCGAGAGGTAGGTTTAGGGTTGGGGTATGGTAGACATTAATGAAATACAATTTAATGGGTAATTGAATAAATAATAGAAATAATTCTTGTTATAATTTCTGTTTTTACATTACTATGAGGGGTAGGTTTAGGGTTGGGGTAGACGTTAATAAAACACAATTAATGGGTAATTTAATAAATAATACAACTAATTCTCTTTAACTTCTGGCTACATCTGTATCCCTTCTAGCAACAACCGTTGTGGAGGATTACTGTCCATCAGAAATAACCCTCTGATGCAGAAGTTTTTCAGATGTCCAGTGATTATGACAATGAGCTAAAATTAACAGACGGAATTGTATCATATTCGTTCAAACCACTGTCTCCCAAAGACAGAGCAGAAACGAGATACACACTGATAGCTCCGCCCTAAAGGCATGTGACAAGAAGTGAAAAAAGTCATTTCGAGGGGGGAGGGAAAGTTATGGTAGTTGAATAAACATAATGAGGGCAAATAAAAAAAATTTACAAGATAATGAAGTGCACTACTATCTTGCATATAAAAATAAAAAGAGTCCGTTTTGATTTTATGCCGCCTTTAAAGTTGCCATAGAATGAAAATCTGTATAGCTGAATAGCAAGAGCTCAGTACATGCATGACATGCTGTGTGTCTCGTGTAATAAACATGTTTTCAAATGCGTTTACTACACAGAGCCGTAGTTTATAGAAGCAACACAAACAGCTGTAATTGTGACATATTTATCTTGATGTCATTTTGTCCAATTAAATCTATTATTGTTTTATTTTGTGTCGTTTTTTCAGTGAGCCCCAGTTCTGTGTAGTAAATACTGCTTCATCTGACTGGAGGTCTAGTAGAACCAACTTTACTGACAACGTGCACATTCAAATACAGAAATAGCTCAGGAGTGCACGTTGTTGAGTCTAAGTTGCGCTTGCGCTACACATTTTTAATCTTTAAGAACCTGCTTGTGATGATACAATCAACTTTACAGACTGCTGTGTTTTATTTTTCTGTCATTAACTTTTCTTTTTCTTTTTTTTCTTTTGGAAAAACAGCCAGATGTTCTACAAACAGCAGTAAGGTCCTTACACAATATTACCCAATAACAATCCAATTTCCTCTAGCGGCACAGCGATGTTAACATTATGCATGACGGAAGTGGCTTTTTTGCATCAGTAAGATGCTCTTGAAGCCTCTGCAAACACTTCACTGTAGTCACATTCAGGTAATTGGAGAACTTTAGAGAGCCGAGCTTGTGTGAGCATCTGCTAATTCCCTTGTGTATGTGTGTGGGTGCTTACTCAGCTTTTAAAACACACTATACAGGCGTAAAATGGCCTCTGAGACCCAGGTGGGCACTGCATAATCAGGTTTAACCCAATAAGTAAACTTATTTCCTCAGTGACATCATTAAAAAACTGCATGTGCTGCAGATTGTTGGTTCACTTCTCTGGACAACATCCTCATCTTTACATTTGTCACTCCATATGTTCAAACTGAGGATGTGTGTTATATAACACAGATGACTGTCTGTTACTGCCATTCAATGGCATTTGCTTACAGTATAATGACATTATGGCAGTACTGATTTACGGAATGTTCCACAAAAATGATCAGTCTAAACTTTTACTCTGGTAACCTGGGACGTCCAAGTAGACAGATGAAAAATTGTCATGTCACACTTTTAAGAGCCATCCATGAAAGGACGCTTTTCAGCAGTTACAGTTTGGCGAATGACTTTTATCAGTTTTAGTGAATCAAAAATAGTCTGATTCAGAAACAAATGACTTTTTTTTTTCATTATAGGGTGCACTTTATATGATCTGACAGATATTCAACAGATATTCATAAAAAGAGATCAAGAAAATATACAAAAACTACAACAAATTAGTAGTTAGCTTTGTAATAATGACTCACAAAAGCTCTTTAGTTCCACCAACAACATAATAAGGAAAGCAGTACATATCAGTACAAAATCTGTGAGTCTGTAATCTCCTGAGAGCTTTGTGTTTCGCTTGATAAACATTTTTGCATGTCTTCACCAAAATTACATTTTCAGATCGCAAGCAATCTGTGCAAAGGATTCACATGTGACACAAATCATACAGTACTGTATGCATACTGTAGGTCTGTACTGTATGATTTATATCTATAGTCATCTTCCAACAGCCAAACAGCATATTGTAATATGAATAAATAATTACTGCTAAAACAAAAAAATATAAATATTAAAAAAGGTCTGCTGCTGGAGACTTGCCATTGGCTGTTTTACTGAATAATTAACAGCAATGCGAGACCTGACCGCTGGTTTGAGGATGTTTTTAATAAACCTTTATGAATATCATTAAGTTCCATGCACTCATAACTTAAATCTGAAGTTTCTGTTAAAATATAATGTTATTTATAGTTAACATTGTAGAGATTAGTTTTCCTGTAAGCAAAATGCAACTGAATAGTAAGTGTTTTTAGTAACTTAATGGCCAAATACACAAAAATTGTCCTTGGTTCTCAATAGTGCATTCGTGGCTGTTAATTCACAAGATAATGGTGGTTTAAGGGCCTGACACTAACTCTCTTAAATGGGTTTCATTATTCTCTCTGCATGTGTAAACTAAAAACCATGATTTTCAGTGATGGATATATTTATTAAATATTTTACTTCACTACTGTGCATTTTAGGTATCTGTACTTTATGTAAATATCTGTACTTTATCTAAATATTTATTGCAAAACAAACTATTGTATATAAAAATATATATGTAAAATATTTCATACATTACATAGATTGCATCTGTTCTCGAGTTAACAACAACAAGTTTGCAGTAAACGATTTACAGTTTACAAACTGATTCCAAACAAATAAAAACTAAAGATTTTACCAGCCTGAATGCCCAAAGTAGTTAGACTCATAAAAGTATGTTTCCTGTTTGTGCAAACTATTTATTTCAAATGAGCTGAAACAACTCAATACTTGAGTTTTTTCCCAACAACTTAATTGTTTTAAGTTCAATCCACATAAATTTGTAACAACTGATAATTTAACTTAATTGCTTCATGTTGTCTCAGCACAAATTGATTGTGTGGAACCCAGCATTTTTGCAGTGTATGCTGAAATTTGGTATCTACAATTGTAAATGAAAATCATATTTAGGTCACAGCTATTAGTTCATGTTGGATATAGAAATATTTTGGTAATTGTTTAACTTGATTCTTGTAACTTTAACATTGAAAATCAAATGCTTTTGTACATTTGACTCAAATAAAACTGAAACGAAGGACTTTTAACTAGAGTAATATTGGATTATCTGTATACTGTTTTTAATTTACAAAAATGTCTACACATAATTATCCTTGTGTCTTAAACAAAGCAAACTTTTGATAAATATGTGAATTATCCTCATAGTCTAAAGACAGAAATTTAATTCAACACAGAGTTTTTATGATCCTCTGACAACATGAATGAATAAATTACAAATAGCATTCATAAATAAAGACTTGATTTGGTGTTTGTGACAACTAAGGGTTTATACGCATTTTTAACACATCTCCGCTGCTGCTATAGTTCCTGCCTGAGTTCCTGCCTGACAAATTAATCAGTTACAATAAATTGCAAGATGTCTGTTAGAGCAGTTGCGTCTGCTGATTGTGTTGAGATATGGATGTTTTTGTTTGTTTCATGCAGTAATATTTTAATAAATTTTGCTGTTGTAATTTTCATTAATAAAAATTTGTGTATGAATGATCCATATATATTTATGCTCTGCATGCATATGAATGTTTAGGAATTTCAGCATAATTTTGTAAATGGTTAGCTAACTAATAATCATAAAGAAATTTCATAGCCAACATTCATGTTTTTATTTTTGTTGTTCTGCAGATCTGTTGGTTATATGCTGCTGTTTTGATTCAGATTATCATGATGATCATTGCGTTTGTCTTACCAAAGTGGTCTTCTCAGAAGTAAATTATCCACACACTCCTCTTTTGATTGCAGAATGTGAATTAAAGTACCAGTGACGTGGTGTTGCCAGATTTTGCTATTAAAAATGAACAAAAGCAATATTAAAAGTCACCAAAATAGGATCACAGACTGAGTGTATGTGTTTTGCAGATACAGAATTGCTAACTAACAGATTTCCATTTTTATTAGCTCTCTAATTTGTCGCTTCTTTTCAGTAATTTTCCCCAGTATTGGGTAAAGTTACTTTTAAAAGTAATATATAACAATCTTGAGGCATTTTTAAGTAGCTAAATGTGTTAGTTACTTTTTAAGGATGTGAAAGTATGTGTTATGTTATTTTTGCATATTTTTAAGATTAAGATAGACTTAAGTGAGATTAACTAGATAGATTGTAGATAGATTGTAACATATTATGTTTAAAAGTAACTTTACCCAACATTGACTTTCACTCACTAGTTTATTAACACTAGTCCAACAATGCAATTCTGATAAAAACTAGACCTGGCAACATGGCAGCGGCATGAATGTAGTCAGCAACATGATATTTATTTATTTATTTTTTATTCGAAGAACAAAATTTTAAATTTACAGAGGTCTGGACCTCAGTGAATTCATAGATGGCAGAAGATTATTATGATAAGAACCGATTAATCTTTTAATCTTCGTTTAAGAAATTTGGCCTTGATTTCCCAGCTGTTATCATGAATTGCAAAATGGAACAGACTGATGTGATTCCAAAGTGGCCACTGAGACTCGTGTGGGGATGTAAAACTGAATAAGAGGCACTCGTGGTTCCTCCTCCACAGGTCATGGCTGACTGCATGGCTAAATAACACTCCTATTTCATTTCCCTTATATAATTTAAGTAGTCCATATTAACTAAGTCTTTCTGTTAAAAGTTTTTCAAGAACTTGATAACTTTGAAAAACAAAACAAACAGCATGACTGACTGAAATCAGGCACTGCATAGAAACTAAACTGATTGATTCTTTAAAAATATGTTTTTTTTAAAGAAATTAACTGTACTTTTCAAGTAAAGTCATTTGAACTTAATAAACCCTGCCCCTTAATAATGCAGTTTTATAATAAAAGCTATTAACTGCTTATATACACACATTAATTAATCCAAAGTATCTCTCTTTCTCTCACACACACACATACACACTCACACTAATTTATCATTTTAAATATTCAGTTGTCTACTAAACAAATCTACTACACTATTTTAAAAAAATACAGTTTATTGTAAGGAAAAAAGCTTTGCAAGTACATTGTTATAAGACCTTCAAAATACTCTCTTTTTGGGAGTTCCATTTAGTGTCAAAAATACTTTGTCAACTTGTTTCAAAAGTTATATTTGTGTTCACTTTTTCCATATTTTGAAAAATACATTTAACCAACCTCTTCCCCATATACTCCTTTATCATAAAGTGGTAACCAACATGGTAACATTCAAATAATTTCCCTTTTTTCAAGTTGGTAATCAGGTATAGAGTATACAATTTTGAATGGGGTTAAAACTGAATAAATGTTAGGATGATTTTTTTTTTTCTTCTATGCCATTGCTGCCACAAAACAGCATAGCATTAGCTGTGACTCTATAAAAATGCTGGATTATTCCAAACCAAATGTGAGTAAAATTTGGACAAATCTAACCTTTTAATTAAATGCATGAATTTTCAGTTTATTTTAAAAGCACATTTATACAACCAGGGTTGCCCAAAGTGTTGTACAAACAAATACATAGAAAGATAGATATAAGAACCCACTCAGTACAATAACAAATGAAACACCACAAAATAAAAATTGTAAGACAAATCTTTAAATCTGGCTGATTAAAAGCAAGCCAAAACAAATGATTTTCTATCCAGGCCTTAAAAATTTCAGCAACTGAATATGCATCTCCTTATAGTCCAACTCATTGGGTTTGTCCACATTTTATGCAATTTTGGGTTGAAATATCCCAGGATATTTTAGAGTGTAGACAGTTGATGAACAGAATTTTTTAAAATATATTGTCTACACTGCAGAGATAACATGGTGAAATGCTTAACAAAACTGAACAGAACTTAACATTAATAGCCTACTAATTTTTTTTATTATTGTTACAAGTTTGTTACAAATTTATATATTGATTGAATTGATTGTGATATTTATTTTTATTTATTAAAATATATATAAAGAAATTTGTCTCAGTTTACATATTTCTTGGCAGCTGACAGCATTATTAAATTAGCCAGAATATTAAAAAAAGTTCTGAAAGAGGTGAACATATCCAGGCCTTCGAAACTGAAAACGCAACTCCTTATAGTCCAACTTATGTGGTTTGTCCATATTGTATGCAATTTTGGGTTGAAATAACCCAGAATTTTTTAGAGTGTAGACGGTTGCACTCAGTTCATAAACAGAAGTTATTACTGATAGACAGGACAGGGGGCAGCAGACGGTTTGGGCCTCGATCGCTCTGGCCAGCTGAATGAGGAAGCCTGGCGTGGGAAGAAATGGATCTGCTGGTTTTATTATGCTCAGAAATAGCCCACACTCACAGCATATGGATTTAAGATTAATATTGCTTTCCCATGAATGGATGACTAGCTCAAAGAAAAACCAAAGAGAGCAAAAGCCACATTTACTGTACTGTTTTTACCATGACACAAGGTCCTATGCATACAGCAAAAGTGATCGAGGTCTGCTGTATCTCAGTATGATTAGATCTGATGCAAAATATGTCTTTTATTACTGCTGGTTTTGTTCACTAATTGATTTACTTTTGTTTGATGTTCTGCAGCATAAACAAACGCTACTGGGACCAAATTTAGGCCATTATTCTCTAGATCTGAAAAAGAAAATATCATCTGCAACATCGGATTTTAAAAAAAAGCTTCTCATGGGGAGCGCAAGTCGATGGTAATGCAACATCAAACATCTCTGAACAATAACACTGTTTTTCATATGGTTCTCCCAGCCCATTTTCAGGACCAGATTCAGTTTTTTGGGTTTTTTTTTTACATTTTCTACACTACAGAGATCTTTGTCATTTAAACATGGTGAAATGCTTAACAAAACTGAACAGAACTTAACTGTAGTAGCCTACTCCTTTTTTATTATTATTGAAGGTTAAGTTAATGATGTCAGTTTTACCGGATTTTTTTTTTTTTGCTTTACAATTCACTGTGATAAGTTCTTGATAAAGTCTTGCTTGCCATTTTGGGGAGAATTGTTTGGGGGGGGGGGGGGGGGGGGGTTCTCTCTTTTTTGGCTCAATGTACATATTTCTTGGCAGCTGACAGCATTATTAAATTAGCCAGAATATTAACAAAAGTTATTAAAGAATATACATATAAACCTATAATGAAATGAGTGGCTTTGCATCTGTAAATTCAAAATAAAATGTCCATTTAAAAAAAGAAAAGAAAAGAAAAGAAAAGAAAAGAAAAGAAAAGAAAAGAA
>CAIGQV010016547.1:6301538-6361226 GCA_903798115.1 Danio jaintianensis
AAAAGAAAAGAAAAGAAAAGAAAAGAAAAGAAAAGAAAAGAAAAGAAAAGACGAAATGCAAACATTTGCTGTGAATCAGTGTTGTTTTTCTGAAATTGATTTGTTGATTAGGCATCATAAATGCCCTCATTGAACCTCTGTCAACCGCCATATAATTGCAAATTTGGTTAAGAAAATGTAAGTAGTTTTAGGAGAAAGCAGATTGAAATCAAAAACAGGGTGCCAATGAACTTATCCCAAACCTTAATGAAAATCAGCGAGCCATTTTCCTTCTCCCCCCAAAAGTCCATGTGCCCTGTAGGCAGTAATTTTGAAGAATACATAAAGCTGTAATCACTAACATGTTCCATTACACTTACAAGCTGAGTTTCAGAATCCATGAGTCATCAGACTGACAGACTGAGCCCATCATGGGGCTGCAGCGCCACCAAGTGAAATGTGGAGTAATTTATCACTTTACCTAAGGAACATGGAAATGTACAAGAATATGGTAAGAAAATGTGTGCTTTCAAAAAATTCTGATCTATATATATATTTGATTAATTATTATGTAAATATATCACTGACTCTGCGGGAAAAAAACCTGTGCACCAATACCTTTCCAACAATTATTAGGTTTAAAAAAGAAAATATTTTCAGTTGTAAATCAATTTAACTCAAGTTCCCCCTTCAATTGAACTTTATATGAAATTTATAGCACTTATAGTCTTCTCACAACAAGTAAAATAATGTGTCCACAGAGAGAGGTTCAGTCATGCAATAAATAGATAAAAATATACATTTATATTATTTTATAAAGAGCTTGTTTTAATAAAGCAACACTTATTAATATCTCAAATCAAATAATAAGAATAAAGTTGTGTCTGAATTTTACATCAACACCATCAGACATGTACTAAAATAAAACCACTCTAGGGCTGCAGGGTGGCGCTGTGGGTAGCACGTTCGCCTCACAGCAAGAATGTCGCTGGTTTGAGCCTCGGCTGGGTCAGTTGGCGTTTCTGTGTGGAGTTTGCATGTTCTCCCCGTGTTGGCGTGGGTTTCCTCCGGGTGCTCCGGTTTCCCTCACAAGTCCAAAGACATGTGGTATAGGTGAATTGAGTAAGTTAAATTGTCTGTAGTGTATGTGTGTGAATGGGTGTGTATGGACCCCTCATTCAATTCCTGAGGGAAATTTTAAGAAGATGATTTTCCCTCCTGAAGCGAGTTGCATTAGCATCTAGCATCAACAAGAAAACAAAATGGCTAATATGGTACATACACTATATGTTTTGTGAATGAAGTGCCTAAAATGTCAACACTTTTAGAATTTCTTAAATCAGAATCTCCAAAAAAAAATATATATAACTTAAATGTAAATCATGAATAAGCTTTTAAAACAATACTCACTGTTTGTTGTGATTGTTTTTATACAGTAATTGATCAGTTAAATGTATTTGACAGTTAGTATTACCAAAAATCCAGGTTTTTGTCACCACTGTCAGATGTATCAACTCCATCAGAACTGATACCTCTGTCAGATGAATATTTTGATAATAATTAATTTAGCAGTTTCTTTATTTGTTGAATATTTGTTGGTCACATGTGAAAAGGCAGTCTGCTAACATGCAGATGTGTTTTATAATGATAATACTGACAATAATTGATGGGAAGAAAAAAGCAGGTTTGTTTTTTAAAAGAAAAAGAGAGGTTGAGAGGTTACATTAATGGGGTTTTTTGCCCCCTGTTTTGTCCCACTTCTCAAGAATCATTGAGAAACTACTATTTGTCATTAAAAAAAAAAAAAAAAATTTAATTAATAAATAGTGGTCAATAGTGATGTCTAAGTTTTATGAAAATCTATATCTTTGCCCTTTATATTGATGTAGATTTTTTTAAGCCTATTGTGTATCTGTGCTTCAAGAACATTTGTAAGTGCTCTGCATTTCCATTATGTGCAATAATATATGGAAACATGCTTACCAAGGAATGTGCAGGAGGATAGCTGATAAATGAATACAATGAAATATGTACATATAAATAAGACAATATTGCATACTTTTCCCAGCATGGTGCTGGGTTGCGGCTGGAAGGGTAGTTAACATATGCTAGTGTAGTTGGCGGTTCATTCTGCTGTGATGACCCCTGATAAATGAAGGACTAAGCCGAAGGAAAATTAATGAATGATATTGCATACTTTTTTCTTAGTGCTGTTTTTGGCATTTCTATGCATTTCTTGCATAATTTAAAGCCATTTTACATGATACGTTTTATTGTGACTTACTTGTCCAAATAATTTGTTAGTTAAATATTATGGTTTATTATTTTTCTCTTCACATTATTACAAAATATTTATCATATTTTGATAATTTAATTAAATTTTGAGGTTTTATTATTTTTATTATTACTATTTATAATCTGTTAAAAATTGTGTAACAAAATTGATTTACTATGAAATACTTTATTATAGTAATAGTTTAATAGTTAAAATATATTGTATTTGTTTTAAAATACTTTATGTACAGTGGTAAAAATGGTATCGATAAAGATAAGAATAAAAATCGATAAAGATTTAGATAATATTTTTAGCTTGGAAAGTGATACAAATGGTTTATTTTATGGTTAATTTTATGTTATAATGTATGAAAATATTAGTAAAAATGTAGAATTTGCCTCTATAATGTTTAAAAAAATAAAATAAAATAAATATATATCTATCTTCTACATACATATAAATCTATCTTCTATATATATCTTCTATCATATGCGGTGCGAAATGTTGTGATCTGCAATACCCTTGAAGTCCAGCTTCATTGTAAATCCGACACAGAGCAGAGTTGCATTGGTTTTGGCTCATGTTCACAGTGTGCATTACCGGAGCAGACCTAGAAGCGCTGCTTTATCTAAATGTTGTAAATGCAGCAGCAGCTGAACATACCAGAGCTAAATTACTTATCGACTCAGTGTCACATCATCCCAGCTGAGCCTGTCACATCGTCAGTGCTGGTGTCCCAGTGTCCTCAGTCGCCTGCTGGAGTTCATCCCAATGCGCAATCAATTAAGTGTGTCACTTTAACGGAGGAGAGTAAATTTAGGGCGCAGAATCTGAGATACTCATTCAGCCTACAAGGAACTTTCATTAAGCTTTTATTAGACCCAAGAGAATGTGTCAATCCCGAAAAAAGCCTGGAGTAGAGGAACGCTTAACAGACGTATAAAAAAACATGTGCTAGTATATATAAGAAATACAGAAAGCCAACATTCTGATCTACTCTTGAAGATTATTTTTCTTCTAAGGCTTAATCTTTGAATTCTTTTAAACTACAAAACTGGGGTCAGACTTTAAGGATGTTTTGACTTTTTTTTTTTTTTTTTTTGCATGTTTTTCCTTTCAGCTTTTTAAAATATATTATATATGGGACTTAAAGGGCTCAGTGGTTAGCACTGTCACCTCGCAGCAAGAAGGTCGCTGGTTCAAGTCCCAGCTGTGCCAGTTGACATTTCTGTGTGGAGTTTGCGTGTTCTCCCCGTAGTATATGAGTGTGTGTGTGAAAGAGAGAGTGTATGGGTGTTTCCTAGTACTGGGATGCGGCTGGAAGGGCATTCGCTGTGTAAAACCTATGCCGGAATAGTTGGCTGTTCATTCTGCTGTGGCAACCCCTGATAAATAAGAGACTAAGCCAAAGGAAAATTAATGAATGAATGAACTTAATGGACTTAAAGGAACACTTCACTTTTATGAAAATAGGCTCCATATTGGCCTAAAAAATATCAACTTTACATTTTTCTTTGGCCTTATGATGTAACTGCAAAACAGTCGAGTTTAAAAACCTTTCAAAACTCTTTGGTCATTATTGAGCAAGTTGCTAATAGTCTAATTCGATTCAATGATCTATCCTAAAAGTGCTCCCGACCTGGAGATCAGCTGAATGGATTAAAAAATCATAAAAATGCAACTGTTTAACCTTTATGTTACATAACTATTATGTAAAAGTAACTTCGTTTGTTGAATAATTTTTTACTTCATTTCACATATACTCTGCAATATTTGTTTTTTAAGTACATTGTACTCTCTTTGTTTGTAAGTTTTACTCAAAGGATGTGGTACTGATTTTCTTTGCTTTACCTAAAAACATTTAAGTAACGACACAGCAGATTTCTTATAATAACATACCAACACAAATGAGATAATGAGGTACCTGAATGCAGTTATCTCAATATCTCATAAACAATACACAATGAAGGTAAAAGCCGTTGTTTTTAGTATGAATGTGTAATTTGAAAAAAATTCATTCATTCATTTTCCTTCGGCTTAGTCCCTTTATTCATCAGGGGTGGCCACAGCGGAATAAACCGCCAACTTATCCAACATAAGTTTTACACAGCAGATCCTCTTCCAGCTGCAACCCAGTACTGGGAAACATCCATACAAACTCATTCACAAACATACACTACGGCCAATTTAGTTTATTCAATTCACCTATAGCGCATGTCTTTGGACTGTGGGGGAAACCGGAGCACCTGGAGGAAACCCACGCCAACATGGGGAGAACATGCAAACTCCACAGAGAAATGCCAACTGACCCAGTCGAGACTCAAATCAGCGACCTTCTTGCACTATACCCACTGCGCCACCGCGCCACCCCCATTACATTTGTTCTTTTGTAGTAAACTTCATCATTTTTATAAATGCATATACTGTAGACTCAATGACACTTTAGAGTATTTAACTTGCATGTTAAGACTTTCAGATATTTTTTATTTGCTATCTAACTTTAATCAATTAGTAAAGCCTATAACTAGCCAAGTTTATGCTAACAACATGTTAAATCATGCTAGAAACATGCTAGTGCTATGCTAAAGCATGCACGTAATGTTTTAAAAGATGATTAAAACATACAAATTCATGCAAGCAATGTGCTACACATTGTAGAATAAAAACAAAATGTGCATACAAATAATTTTTTTAAGTGTCAAATTTTTTAAAGGTCTACGAAAAAATAATAAAACCAAGTAATAAAATGTCAAAATGATAAATTTATTGCAGAATATAATAAAATGTTAAAGCATGGATCTTGTTTGTTTTACCAGTTTTTTTTACTGCTTATGTGATTTAGTTTATATTGTATAACATTTTTTTAATTCAAATTAAGCTGCATTTTGACACTTTTGTTAGTGTACCATGAAAAGTTCCATTTCTTCACATTTACTTATAACATTATATATGATACTATATAAAACAGCACATTTTCCATTACATTTACAGGCATTTCAGCTTTTAACACTACCAATGTATCATTTCAAATTTGGTCAAAATGTGTAAATGCAAAAATAATTCAAGAAAATAGTAACGTCATTCAAAGTCCATTTCTTATAGTATGCACATTATGTTTTGTTTGACATTTTCGATTCTAATAAATCTTTTTAAAATCCCCTATAATAAATAAATAAATGAACGCTCCCCCCTCCTTACTCTAGCACCTAATTCTCTGAGCACTAACAGTTCCTTTGTATAATTAGCACTTTTTGTGTGTATTGCCTGTTCTTGTTGAATCGCTAAATGCCTCCTCAATTGTAAGTCACAAAAACATCTGCTAAATGATCAAATGTAAATGTAATGCAATGATATCAATACTTTTTAACCAAACATTTTATAATGTATACGGTTTAATTATAATTATTACTGTATAATAATATACTGCCACTGTATGTCCTTTAAAATATAAAAATAAATATTGCGTGCCATGTCATGCGTGCAGTGTGTTATAATCAATAGGCTTTTAACAACTATATGTTAATTAAGCTTCCTTTGTGTGTTACCTAAAAATGCTAATGCCAATGCTAGGCTTAAAATGCTAAATGTCTGTATTTGTCTTGTTATTTGTAAAAATCAGTTTCTATCATATAAAGGATGCAGAAGTGTCAGTAAAGACTGATGCAGAAAAGGATATGCATTATGAATAACACTAGTGCCATCTAATGGAGCAGCTCTGCATCCACTGGGCATGTTCATATTGCCCTGACAAACAACACATTGCATTTTTGTCTGATGAACTGTATGTAGGAAACAAAATAATCTTTTTTTTTCCCTTCTCCCACAATTATTGGAATTTGGTGTTTGTTAAAGCAGCATGAACCATTAAATTGTTCATGTTTGAATCATATTTAGTTCTTTAAATAAAAACAATGTGAAAGTGTTATTGACTTTCCAATTAATTTAAAGCCATTTTTTTGTTTTGTTTTTGCAAATTAAGCATTATTTTTCCATTAATTTGCCAACCACTGATTCCAATTCAGGCAGTGTGGTGACGCGATGGGTAGCACTGTTGCCTCACAGCAAGAAGGTCGCTGGTTCGAGCCTCGGCTGGGCCAGTTGGCATTTCTGTGTGGAGTTTGCATGTTCTCCCCATGTTCGTGTGGGTTTCCTCCGGGTGCTCGGGGTTCCCCCACAAGTCCAAAGACATGCACTATAGGTGAATTGGGTAAGCTAAATTATTGTCCGTAGTGTATGTGTGTGTATGAGAGTGTATGGATGTTTCCCAGTGAAACAGCTGTTTCCCAGTTGCAGCTGAAAGGGCATCCACTGCATAAAACATATGCTGGATAAGTTGGCGGTTCATTCTGCTGTGGTGACCCCAGATTAATAAAGGGACTAAGCCGAAAAGAAAATTAATGAATTAATTAATGATTTCAATTAATAGGTAATTGATTAAAATAAATTCTGTGGATAGTCATTGTTTATCTCGGCGAACTTATATTATTTCATTAAGAGTATAAATCTATAAATCATATCTTCTTTTGTAGTGGGCTAATAAAATAAAACAAATCAAATAAAGCAGCTTAAAAGGCTAATAAAAATAAACAAGAAACCAAAAGTCATGGTGAAACCTTATATATCCCTAAAATGAGAGTTGGTGAAAAAAATTCATTTGCATTCAAACCCTTCATTGTATGGTAAGATAATATGTTAAGTATAAGCAGTTCAGCCTGATACTTACAGGATTCTGGCCAATACATACATCATATTAACTGAATGTTCCCTGGGGGAAAGTCTTCTAAGACATCTGTTTCGGGGATACATCATGTGATGATTTATGTTTAGGTGCATATTGCATCTTACATTTTTCTTCTCATGTAATCTGAAATAAATGCTACCTGTAATTATTATTACATTTAAAAAAAAACTCCTACAAAACACTCCTAATCAAACTACACACTCTAAAAAACATTTCTGTATTTTGTGATTCACAAGTGTTACAGTTGCATTATGAGACCTTGATCTCAACTCTAACACAACTCCACAGTTTAACAAAGTAAAATAATATTGAAATAACATTCTTACTTACTCCCAGGGCCATTTATATCGAAGTTGATATTTAGCCGCACCATATTGGTGTTTCGTAACATCTAGTTTTTATGAGGTGAGTTGTTAGCCCAACGCTCAACCCCCAATCTGGAGGACCAGTCCAGGACATACACACATACACTACGGTCAATTTAACTTACCCAATTCACCTACAGCGCCACTGTGTCGCCCTATTGAAATAACATGATGTATAAAAAATAATATAAAGAGAAAGTAAAAAAAGAAACAGAAAAACAGAAAATGTACCTGGCAGTTCATTACAAGGTTTTTGTACTGTATAATATACAAGACAATACATAATTTTAAACTATTAATAATGATAATAAGTCACTTTTTAGAACTTTCCAAAGTTAAAAGTTGTTGGAAGAAAGATCAAAGCCCCACAATGCAATTCATGAATGCATAAATAAACGGGGAAATTTTTTTAAAATAAAAACGTGGATCTCAAAATACAGAAAACTGCAAATCTACAGGTATTTTTATAGTGCAGTAACATTTTTATTGATTACATTTTATACTGTAGAATTCTTATTGCATTCATCATATTCAATGACCTTAACTAATTTAATTATTTATATATTACTGACAACATGCAGTTTTGCTCTGTTTTCACAAAGGGCTTACAAGTATTCAGTTTCTTATAAGACATGTAGACTAAATGCTGATCTTGGTAACTTGCAGCACTTTCAGTTAAGTACATATTTCATCTTTTTGAATAGGAAAAGACAGAAATGTTGTGTAGAAACTCAAACAAGTAACGACAGAATTTTCCACTTTTGGCGAACTAGCCTACCCCTTTAAGTCCTCAGTGTATTTGTATTGTATTGTACAGTATGTTAATTATGTCTAAATAGTTATGAATATGAAACAAAGAAAAAAATGCCAGATTAATCTAAAAATGGCTGTATTTATTGATTGAAAGTTGTTTGTTGGATATTATTTTGGTTAAAGCTAAGACAAATTTGTATTACTACTGTGTAAACTTAACAACTTTTTGTACATCTGCAAAAAATATTTCTAATTAACTACTTACAACTCCGTTTGGTGTGTGTATATAAAGTGTGTATAGTCATCTCTAATCAGTGGTAGTCTTTATTGAACTTTTTTGTAAACAGATAAACTGCTTTGTGGGTGAAGCTAAACTGGAGGCAGAAAGTGACCGCTCTGTAATGTCGTCAAGTGTCAGAACAGAAATCAGATTAGGTGTGGATTAACCGTATACCTTCTCCAATTATATTAAATGTTTGCCAGCAGTAGACCGGTTGAGAAAAGGTGAGGTTTCCTGACCTGTACTCATTGTCACATGGCAAGATGATTTACTTTACTAATTACACAAATTATAATTTTTTTTTAATAGTGTAGTACTTAAAAGGTTATAGATCCATGTTGACATAATGTAAACAGGTGAAAGCAAGTTCATGTACACTGGTTTCTTTTCATTCTGCAATACAGAACATTGATTTGTGTGCATTTTAAACATTTTGCCTTTACATTTTGTCTTATAAAAAGGCAATTCATTCTTAAAGAAGCTTTTAAATACAGCTTTTTGGAGTATCCTATTCTTAGTGATATAGTTCATTTGTCACACCTTTTAATGCACAGCCGACTTGACAACAGTAAACTATCTATCACACATTGAGTAGCCTAGTTCGAATATTACAGCCATGACACGTTGAGAACAGCTTGTACATAAAAAATGTATTAAAATATAAACGTTTTAAAAAATAATGTTATTATTTATTTTTAAAAAACACGAAATAAACAACGTTCTATACATCCAGATAATGAAGTCGGTCAGTTTAATGACATAAATGCAATCTTTTCGGCATTTCTATTCTAACATTCAACAGCACAATCCTTTTTTTCAGTGTCTCTTGCCTGCGTTACACTTGACACATTTATGTTCAGTTTTACGCTTATCTGCTACAATCATGCGCGCGCAGCTTGCGGTGATGCAACCGTGACGTCGATGCCAAATTGGTCTATTTGAATCGGTTGTGTTCGGGTATTTCCGGATTCGCCGATAACGGTTGGAATGTTCAAATCTTCGATGCTAGTTTTGCTACTTCTGGCCTGAGTGGATACAGAGCTAAGAAAGCGACTGAAGAAGGAGCAAATAAACCAAAAAAGGAGGTGAAGAGGAGCCTGGCTACGGAATGACGGTGTTGCAGGAACCTGTCCAGGTATTTGAGCTAAATGTTAAAGCGCTCCGTTGCGATCGCAGTTACGGGAGAAGACTTTTATTGCAGCGCGAGAGACCGGATGATTGGGCACTGCTACACCGCGGCCTCAGTTAGCGGCTAATGCTAACGGCCTCTGCCCTTTATCTCAGCCAATATCCTCCCTTAAACATACAATATATTGCTCACATTTTAATTACAACCATTATGGTAAATACCCGGTGCTTGTCATCTCGGGGCAGTTTGTTAGTTACTAGTTTTCAAGCGAGCTAACGTGCTATCTTGCAGGTTAGCCAGCTGCCTGATTTATTGAGATTTTGTTTCATTATTGAGATTGTGTTTCGTATAAAGGCTTCTATGCAGATGTCTGCTCGGGTGGATTTGTGAGATTGCGTTTTCTATGTGAAGTTTAGCATTAACGTGCATTTGAAGTGATTTGAGAGCTGTTTTGTAGCTGGTTAACGTTAGTCTGGTATATGAGCTTAAAAAATAACACACAACTGCATTTAAATGTTTTTTCTATTGTATTAAAGTATGGTGTTATAAAGGACCAACTAAAACGTCAAATGCTGTCGGTTTAATTACTAGTTTTTGTCAGACACCAGCTAGCCAACGGTTCATCGAGTACAGCTGTTAAACCTGTGTGTGTGTCTGTCAGGCTAAAACGTCAGACAGCAATTCAAATGCACATGCAATGCATACACATAGGCTGTGCCCCCAAACAGAATGAGCTTCCTGCCAAAGCATTACATCTGTCGGTCAACATCAACTAGGTTTCCTTCTCCTTTGTATTTGCTACAATTGTTCACCATTTTCAAAAACTGTGATTTAAGAATTATTGATGGCAAGTCATTTCATAAACATGATACATTTAAAAAGCTGTGCAATTGTCCATGTGAGAGTTAGTTTTTATGTGCAGTTATGACGATGAGAAGTGTTAACCTGATGACAGGTTTGAATGAAATTATGTACTATTCATCATGTGCTATGGCTTATCTTTTTTTGTGACGCATCCTCCTTTTGATGGGCTGACAGTAATGAAAGCTCTGTTTTGGTCCATAGGCTGCTGTCTGGCATGCTCTGAACCACTACGCCTACCGAGATGCTGTATTCCTGGCAGAGAGGCTCTATGCTGAGGGTAATTGCACAAATCATCCTCCAAACTGACAGACAACATCCTCCATTTCCCCTCATCTTTCAGAGCTAAAATGCGCCATTGCATTTTAAAGTTTTTGTTACTCAAAATGGAAGCTAATATTTATTTATTTATTTTGCCAGTTGCGTTTTGTCTTTTAATGATACTACAATCAAATTCTAGATTTAATGTACTGCTTCTCTTGTTTCTTTCCATCATTTGTGTTATTCTGAAATTTCATTTATTTTCACATGTCAGTCCATTCAGAAGAGGCACTCTTCCTGCTGGCCACGTGCTACTACCGTTCAGGGAAAGCATACAAGGCCTACCATCTCCTGAAAAGACACAGCTGTACTACGCCACAATGCAAATATCTCCTTGCCAAGTGCTGTGTGGAACTGAGCAAGTATGGATGACTAATTATTCCCAAACTTATCATAGTTCTTGACTCATGTCCATCATATCCCAGTGTGCGTATATAGATCATCTCTGGCAGATCTGTTACAATAATAGCTGTTACTATACTAAAATTGCAATGCATAATTTAAAATCACGATGACGTTTAAGCAATTACTGTGTGCAAATTGATAACCCTTTATGTAAATATTAAAGACAAATACTCAATAAATAAGTAAATTGACATGCTTATTTTGTGCTATTAGTTTGTGCTATTTTTGTGTACAAACTGTTGTGTTGACAATCAAAGCAGCTGCACCTCACTTATGGCGCAATTATGCTGCATTTAGTCATATTACTCACTTCCATGTCTTTCCAAACCCATAAGTGCTTGAGTCAATCCTCAAAATATAAATTAAGATGTTCTAATGAAATCTGGGTTTTCAGTTTCTCTATTGAATTTTTAGTTTCTTTATTGAAATCCAAATTACTAAACTGTATAAGATTCAAAAGGTCATATAATTGTCATAAACTGAATTCACATGATGGTCAAAGTTGAGATTTCCCTTTCTAGTATCTGCATCAAATGGAATTTACAAAAGTGGTTTTAAATCCATTGATGGTATAGTTGTTTGTGGTAATGGGTGAACATATAACATTTTAAATAATTTATAAACTTGCTTACAAATAGATAAAACGTAGTGGTTCGATTGATGGTGGCTAATTTTTTTTATTTTTTTGTTTTAGTATTTGTTTAATATGTAATCAAGTGATTGTTCTAAATATGTCTTTGTCAATATCTTCGTGTATAAAGTATTACACTGTGCATGATATTTTACTGTGCTTCTTCTATCACCATAACATTAGCGTTTTATTCCTCAGAAAAGAATTGATACCTATTCTGATATATTTCCAAATTGAACACTTGAATTACTTTTTATTTTATGACACTTGAATTCTGCTTGATTCATCAGTGAAAAACAAAAAGTTTAAATCTTGCATTGAGGTGTATGGGTTTATATGCTGATTTAATTTAGGCTCAGTTTGATGATTTTGAATTGACTTGACGGTGAGTAAATGGCATCAATTTTCATTTTATTGTGAACTGTCCCTTCACGATAAAGTGATTTTGCATTAATACCGATCAAAGTATTTTGAATGTAGCCACCTATCAGTGAGATGACTTAAAGTGCTATTAATACTGTAGAAAGATTGGTATTGGTTAGACGAATGAATATAATTTAAAGCTATAAATGTCATTAGCATAAATATAATGGCTTTACCTTCTTTTTAGATTCATATCATGCCTAATGAGGCTCTTTTCAATGTTTTTGTAATTTTTAGTTTATTTATTTATTTATTTTCTGTCAGGTTGGCAGAGGGAGAACAGATCCTGACCGGAGGAGTTTTGAACAAACAGAAGAGCCAAGATGACATCATAACTGAGTTTGGTGACTCGGCCTGCTTCACTCTGGCATTGCTCGGACAAATCTACTGGTATGTTGAGCTTGTTTGGCTTCTAACCTTGATCTGCTGAAATCAGTAAACCGAAGTGAAGCTATGAAGATATCTACCCTGCTGTTGTTGTTGGGCAAAAAGCTGTTAGTGAGAGGCTGTGTTGTTTAACTTGTGGATAAAGCCAACTGGTACCAAAGCTCTTTATGGGTTTAGTGGCAGACTTTTGTTTTTTTTGTTTTTTTATGTGCTCAGTGACCGTAAGATTGCTTGAATTTGGTATTTCTACAGGTGGCAGGTTGTTTAGTAACATAGACTCATTTGTTTTCTTACATGAGAGATTCCTTTTCTAATGAATCATGCGATATTGTGTAAAGTAGGGTGGTCCAAGATACATACTTTTTATTTTTTTTATTTTATGGGTCGTTACTGAAACCTGCTAACATTTGAGTGCTGTTGAGCAGGTTCTTAAACACTGCTGATTGGCCAGTGTTTACATGCTCAACAGATATGTCTGATTGGCTCCAGTGGTCATTGCTTCACTCTTCACCAAGTGCTTGCACTGATACACAGACATTGAAACATTTGAACGCCACATTTATCAGCTGATCCCTCCATGAGCAGATATAAAAAAAATAATAATTTCTGCAACGATTGATACCGAAGTACCCGAATTCTAGAGTAAACTGCCTCACAGGGCGTAGCTCACCCCAAAATAATGAAAGTCTCCTATTAATCTCCTTACCATCAGGCTGTCCAAGATGTAGGATAATCAATAGAACGTTAAGAATCAAATTTATTTAAAGTGGCATGTGGGAAGCTGGGAACTGCGCTGTTGTACACACACTTGTGTCTCATTCGACACACATACAAAAGTTTGTGTGCATGTTTTGCTTGCATGACATTGATTGCATCAAATGAGTCACTTGGAAAATGTAGGACATGGCAGATGTCTTCTAGTAATATCTGAATGTTGATTGAAGTTTTTGCCCAGACATCAAGTTTTTCCTTTTGCGCTCACTTTGTTCTCACTACAAACAGAAGCTGTGATTCTTGACAGCTCTAAATGAGACACTCCAGTTTAATCTACTGTTTTCCTTGTCTAAGATTATTATATTGTGTCTTTTATTGATAAGATTATGAAAGTTGTGGTTTCTGTTTACATTTTCAGCATGTTGTAAATTTTGGATCGGCAATCACTATCACAACGCGTGTATCCGCAATAGTCATATCGCAGGACTTGCAGCGTTGAGTCTGGATTATAGTTGACTCTGCACCACAGTTAATCATTTCATTTGCATGTTTTTAAGGCCTGTGACTGATAAGAAATTATGACATTATATAGCTTTAACTATAATTAACTGTATTTAATTATTTAGATTATTAAATTATTTATTTTTTATTTTCAATGTAATTATTTTTTTATTTATTTTTTACCCTCGTAGTTCATTGTCTTATCATTTGTGCGGTAAATACTAATTAAGGTGAGACCTCTTTTTCTAATGTAAGTGTGTGTGTGCTCATTTTTAGGAAAAGAGAGCTCTGTATATTCATATGTGATAACTGGAAATGATGAACTAAAGTCTTTAAAAACATATCTGTAAATTTAAATATTTATTTTCAAATTTTTATGTATAACTTATTTACTTTTTAGTTCATTAAGTTTAGGTCATTATGCTGTGGCAATCCCTTATAATTAAAGGAATTAAGCAGAAGGAAAGTGAGTGAGTCATGCTTGACACGTTATAGGTCATTTAAAATCAAATTAAAAAAAAAGATCTATTTCTATTAATAATCTGTCTAGCTTCTTCTGAATATTAATGGCATTGTCTGCGTTCACTCGTCCTGATTTGCTGAAGTGAAATTGTGCAGCGTACATGAGCACTGACGTTTGAATCGCCTCCCAAACCAAGTAAACCGGCTTCAAAGAATATGATTTACATGCAGCATGTCAATTGTGTGACGTTTGAGAGATTCTTTTTTTTTTCTTTTTTTTTTCTTCTCCCTATATGAAAGAGCGTGAGTTTATTATGTGTCAGACACAAACATAGTTCGCACATAGTGGTATGTTTTTAAAGAGAAAGTAGAATTAATAAATAACCAACATGGGGAAATTATCTTTGTTAAAAGTATGAATTTCAGTTTCTTTTCACTTAAATGCCCTTCCCTATTTTGATTGTTTACATTCTGTACACCAGAAAACCATAAAGCACTATTTATTTTACTTGTGTCTTTGCTTTACTATATTTATCTATGCTTGTACTTTTATTATATTTTATGCAGATGCACTGCCCTACAAAATCTACCCCACTGATGCACTGCCTTTCATTCCAATCAATCTAAAATTTTGAATTATTTCCAAACAGGGCTATTCAATTCATCTGGTCAAATTGTATTAATATTGCACTCTATATTGCAGGAAAACAAAACATTGCAATATCATTTTTTCCCCCCCAATATCACGCAGCCCTAATTTTCATCTGCTAAATTGTTGGTGATCATGCACAAAACTAATGCTTCTTTCTTTGCCCTGCAGCAAAACTGATCGGATAGCAAAAGGAGCAGAATGTTACCAAAAGAGCATGAGCGAGAACCCTTTCTTATGGTCTCCATTTGAGTCACTATGTCAAATCGGTAAGTCTGTTGCTCAGAATGACCTCAAGCTATGCAGGATTCCCTCAGGAGAAGATGCCTGATAATGTGACTTTAAATCATGCCCCTCTGTGCTACAGGAGAGCGGCCAGATCCGGAGCAAATCTTCAGATTAACCTCCTTGCAGAATTTTAGTGGAGGCAGTGGAGGAGGCATCCCTCCCTCTCCCATTAGCCCTGCACACACACCTAGTAACAACATGGGACACAGACAAGTCGACACTGTCCTAATGGAGACCCCACAGGAAACTTTGGTATGCCCGTCCTCTGGTCTGCATCCACTTCATGTTTTATACAAGGCAATATACATAAACCAATTGTTACAGCTAGATTTTTCCAGAATGTAAACTCATTAACCAGCATTGTAAGGGCGTGCTCACACTAGGTCCCCTCTCCCCGAAGGCCTGCACTCACACTGCCATTTGCATTCCGAACCTGAACACACTTACGTCATCGATGATGCGACTGTTCAGTTTAACAGGAAGAGAAGCGCTCTTGCTCCGTACAGTGGCAATCGCTTTAGTTATATCGTTTTAGTCATTTGGGATGCAGTGACACTCAGTCAAGTATTTTGCCTAACAGATCCACCACTTTTGACGCGCATAAATTATCATAAAGTCCTTGTGCTGCACGTATGAGGAGGTTTGCTGAATGTGCAGCGAGGTGTTTGCATCTTTAATAAACTATGACAGTTTGCGTTCATTGTAAAGTAAGATTGATTAATAAATCCATATGAAACAGACCCTTAATAGTGACGTCACGTCTTCAGTTTCGGGCTCAGGTGCCCTTTGCATTCACACTACAAGCGTACCGTGACAAAGCCCAACCGAACCGTGCTCTGGCACACCTCTTCCAACAGGGCCAGGGCCAGGGCCAGCCAACTGAACTGCGCCTGAGCCCGATTCAGAGCACTCGCACTTGTCAAACGAACCGGGAAACGTGCCAGGGCACGATTCGGATAGCATAGTGTGAGTGCACCCTAAGTTTATTGAAGTGTGCATGTGTGATGTCAGAAAAACTACATATTTATCTAGAAAGAACAAAGATTTGCAGTAGGGGAAGAGGGAATGTTCAATTTTGACTGCTATTCCTTTTTTTTGTGCTTGTATGATCATATGACTTTGGGTTATTGGTTTGCATGTAAGCCATGACAGCGGGTTATTTCAGAAAGTAGATTTTTGTGAGTCATCAGCATTTTTATGTCCATGTAAACAGTTCAATCTTTGTTTTATGCAATTGTTTGTTTTCCTTTCTCTAAAGGAGCAAAACCGACTCAATTTAGAATCTTCTAACTCCAAGTACTCTCTAAATACGGACTCCTCTGTGTCCTACATTGACTCCTCCGTCATCTCGCCAGACTCTGTGCCACTGGGCAGTAGTGGCTCACTCTTATCCAAACAGGTTCAGAACAAACCCAAGAGTGGCCGCTGTCTACTGGGGGGCACAGCCACGCTCAGCCCCCTCACTCCAAGGTAATGAGCTCCTGAGATTTTAATTGGACATTAAGACCAATATACCTTAGTTAACCATGCAGAAGACTACTCCAAGTTCCAAGTACTTTATTCATTCATATTGTTGGTAAAAGAAACTTCTATACATTTTCCAACCGGTGGGATCTCCACGATGACACAGGTTTTTAATAGTTGGAGTAGGTCCTCCACCATGCTATATTTTTAAAAGCATTTAACTATAAAGCATGTTTGATTGGATTGTATTTGCTTTTAATTATGTCTAATTAAAACATCTTTTTATCCAGTTAAATGTTTTAGAAGCTATCTTAACCCCTTAGCAGAACTTTGATCTCCTGTGTTTTCAGTCTAGTAATTAATCTCTCTGTGTAAATTGTGTAGTTTTGGAATTTTGCCTCTGGAGCCGAGCCCAGGAGACCCAGCGTACCTGCAGAGTTATGGTCATAGTGGAACTGGGATGGAGCCACCTCCTGCGCCTGGGCCTCCAAAGAAGGTAAGCCTTATTTATTTATAGCAGATTGAATTATTAGTATTAAAGTACTTGTCTAATTGTAGCTAACTGTCACTGTTTTTATTGTTAAACTGTAAGGCCTTAAATGTGCATTATCTTTTGTTGTTGTTTTTTAAGTCCCTGATCAATAGTTTACACATCAGTATATTTTCTATAAATGTTAGGAATATAAAATGTTTACATGTTGAGATCTGAGTATTTCTTTCTTCATTTTATTTTCGGCTTTGTCCCTTTATTAATCTGGGGTCGCCACAGCGGATGCCCTTCCAGCTGCAACCCATCACTGGGAAAAGATCTGAGTATCTGAGCAATAATTAAAACAATAAATCAGTTCTATGCAAGGAGATATTAAACACATACAGCATCATTTGGAAGATAAATTTAGTTTTTCCCTCTTACCTTTAGTACATAGATTTTCATCTGCAGAGACTTTAAAGGAATTTATTTTTAAATGTGACTTTTTTTTAAAATGATTTTTTAAAAATCTTATAAAGTATTTATTGTTTTTTTTTTTATTGTTATAAACCTATGGATTATAGAAAAGTGTAATTTAATAAACAGTTTGTAAATTGCTTTAGCCAAATTGCAATAGCCATTTAAAACTGATATAATAAACTCTGAAGTCTTGCTCCAACCTCTACTAAATTTGCTCATGAAGTACTCTAAATGGCATAATTTTGGATCTTATTTTTATTTTTAATAACTGTTTTGGGTTGTCTGTAGAGTTTACTTTGTATCTCTCTGTTTGTAATGCAACTGTCAACATTTTTCTGAATTCAATTTAGGAGTTTTTTTCAGACAGTAATATGCATTTTTATCATGTAAACGATGCCTTTTGAGGAAAAAAAAATTCAACTTTTACATTTCAGGCCGTCAGTAGAATCAGAACAGTGGGGACGAAGTCAGTGTTTGCACAAAGTGGCAACAGCAGAGAGGTCATTCCAAACCCCTTTATCCAAACTCAGACTACTGCTCCACAGACCAGGTACGTCGCCTCACATTTATATCATGTCTGTGGTGATGACTTCTGGTGACCTCTCTTTCTTGTTTTTAGTACTACACCGCAAGTGCTGAGCCAAACCATTGCTGCTCCCCCAAATGTGCAGCCACGGCGGAGCTCAAGACTCTTCACCAGTGCCAGCTCCACTGCCAAGGTATTGTTTCACACAGACAAATTCATGCATGCACTCCTTAAGACCTTTAAACCTTTAAGGGATAGTTCACCACAAAATAATTGTTGTTGTTTGTTCCAATCTTGTATACATTTCTTTGTGCTGCTAAACTCAAAGGAAGATATTTGGAAGAATGTCAGTTAAGCCTAGTTCACACTACAGGATGTTAAGCCCGATTTGAGCCCGATTTGGAAGTTAACGAGCTTGCCGACAGATTGGGCTGTGTTCGGGGAAAAATCTGGGGGTGCTTGGCAGTCTTTGTGTGAACTACTGAACAACGCATCAAAGAGGCTAATGCGTCGCCGACACCTCTCAGATGAAAATCCAATATCTAGCATGCTGAATATTCCAGAGCAGACTCGACCCCACGTGCGGTCAGATGTAGTGATGAGCTGCAGCCAATGAGAGAGCATATCAGCATGAGCTGAATGGTCGTGTGCTCAGGAGCTCAACAGAAACGTCTGTGATTGGCCAGAATGGGCATCGATGCACTCGCTTCATTCTGTGTTAACACGGACACGAGAGTTGGCTGTATTAACAGTGGAACTAGAATTCTATAACTAATAGTATTACCATAGCATTCATTCTGACCGTTGTCATATAAGACGTCATATTGTCATTCAAAGCTTCTATTGAGATATTAAAATTAAGCTTTGAATGTCTGTCATCATATTTTATGACACCATTACCCTAAAAATATTATGTTTTTGGTAATACAACCTATAATAAATATGTAGTTAAGACAGTAGAACACCCACACAGATCTCGGCCTCACTTTCATTTTCACTTTCAAACAGGAGCTATTTCGCGGCACAGAATATGCTGTTTTGAAAGATATATCTGAAGTAAATTTAGGTTTTTGCTATCAGAAAGTTATGTTTATGTTAGCAGGAAGTTGCTAGGCAAAAAAAGGCACACATATTTAAAGTCACGGCGAAAAGTAGCAGACATGCATGCAGTCATTTTGACCTATATGGTACTTAAAGGTAGAAATGCTCAGTTCTTTTCTGTTTTGTAATTAAAAAAAAAATACAATGTTAGAAAGAAGTACACAGATATTTAGGAAACGTCAGGGTATTATAGATATGTCAGTTTTATTTCAAAGTTATTAAATTACAAAAATTAAAAACTCTCACTGCCTCAGTAGTTCTAGTGTTAAAGCCACATCTTGAACCTTGCAGATGAGCCATTGATCCGCTGATGGCGGATTTCCTTGAAAATTTTTAAACGTCAGTGATGTCATCAGCACATAAGCAGCCAATAGTGTTCAGCTTTTTCTGCCGGATCCTCCCTTAACATTTCATTGGCTGTAGTTTAGTAGCTTGTAGTTTAGGGGCTGCTGGGGGAACGAGTTGTTGTCAGATCATGTAGTGTGTGTGAACCCCCCCCCCCCTGTGAACACCACAGCGATTTAAAGACACAAAATCAAGTCATGTAGTGTGAACGGCACAGCGATCTGCCGACGTTTGAAGTCATGTAGTGTGAACTAGGCTTTACCAAACAGATTTCGGGACCCTTGAATTGTTATCTTCCTTTGGATGTTGATGAGGCTTTTGTGTTGATAACACAGCCTTGTAAACACACTCAATGTTTAAACCAAACAGGAGAACAGTAAGAAGCTGAAAATGAAGTTCCCCACCAAGATTCCTAACCGAAAGACCAAAACGAAAACGGGTAAGGGAGGAATCACCCCATCTAATCTGAATGAGAGCATCGAGATCCTCAAATTAGATTCATCCATATCGGAGGGCAAAGGCAACATCAGTTCGCCGCAGTTCCAGGCTTTTAATCTACAAAAGGCTGCAGCAGGTATCTGAGAATTCTTATTCTCCTTTTTTTAAGGGGTTAAGTGAACTGCAACTAACAACTTGTGGTTCATGCTGCTTACGGTTATGCAAAAAGGAGACTGTTGAAATTGTTTTTCATTCAAAGGAAAGCAAAATTTTGTGAACGCCTTCACAAATATTCTGATTGCAAACAGACTAACTTATGTTTGGTGCTTTCATCTCAGTAATCGCACTAGTTAAAAAAAAAAGTGTCTGATCATATTGATATATGCTGGTACAAACTAAAGTAATTAAAATGACATTGTGATGACTTTCTCACTTTGAATTTGAATGAGTTTGAAATAATCCCATTTATTTGTATGACATTAAACTTGTTGCATTATCTTGAACATAAGCATTCATGTGCTGTAGAAAGATGGGTGCAGATTAATGTCAAATCCTTATGTTCTTTTTGGCTACAAAAAAAAAAGTCTATAGTCCTTCACATAAGTAATTCCACAGCTTTTCGTAGTTTTGTTACAAGCTGGTCACGCAATGACAATAAGACAAACAATTATTACTTGGAATCAAATATACACCCTTTGAGTTGCAGTTTCAAGGCTAATAACTAACTACAAATTCTAAGAAATGTAAACACATATGCAAATTAATCCTATTTTAGGATTATTAAACACAACCTCAAATTTTAGTAGCCTGTTTAATGTGAAACTGTTGTGCACAAACCAAAAATATTTAAATTATAAACTAAAAAAGTTGTAAAGTACATTTGCATTATTCATGCTTTTTTGAAGTGAAGTGAAGTGTAGTGTGGCCAAGTATGGTGTCCCATACTTGGAATTTGTGCTCTGCATTTAACCCATCCAAGTGCACACACACAGTTAGTGAACACACACATACCGTGAACACACACCCGGAGCAGTGGGCAGCCATGCTGCGGCGCCCGGGGAGCAGTTGGGGGGAACGGTGCCTTGCTCAAGGGACTCACCTCAGTCGTGGTATTGAGGGTGGTGGAGAGTGCTGGTCATTCACTCCCCCCACCCCCAATTCCCGCTGGTACCGAGTATCGAACCAGCAACCTTCGGATCACGAGTCCAACACTCTAACCACCAGGCCACGACTGCCCCACGACTGCTACTAAACTTAACTTTCTTTTGTAATTTAATTTGAGCAACACCCTGAAGCAGGTTGCTGAATTTGTTTGCCGTTTTCTTCAGACGGGCTGATGACGTTGATGCGGGATATTGGGAGGGGATATCTTGCTCTCTGCTCTTATAACTGCAGAGAGGCCATTAACATCTTGAGCCAGCTACCTTCGCACCACTACAACACAGGCTGGGTGCTGGGTCAGATCGGGCGAGCACACTTTGAACTGGCTGAATACATGCAGGTGAGTCAGGGTTGCAGAAATGAGGGGAAATCAGTTACTAAAGGCATTGAAAATATAATGTAAAGTAGTGGAAAACTAATAAAACTTTCAGGTTTCAATGTTTCTGTTTGTTCTCACAGAAAAGATTTTTATTTTGTCTGTTTAATCAGGCGGAGAGGATTTTTTCAGAGGTCCGGCGTATAGAGAGCTATCGAGTAGAAGGTATGGACATCTACTCCACAACACTCTGGCATTTACAGAAGGATGTGGCACTTTCTGCCCTCTCTAAAGACCTCACTGACATGGACAAAAACTCACCAGAGGTAAATTGATCAGGGTAGTAATGCAATTGAGCAATTATAAGTTGGAATATTATTCAGTTGAGTAATTTCAGTTGCTTATCTCTTTGTTTTTCCATCTGTGTACAGCCCTGGTGTGTAGTTGGTAACTGTTTCAGCTTACAGCGGGAGCATGACATCGCCATTAAGTTCTTCACACGGGCCATCCAGGTGGACCCCAGCTTTGCATACGCATATACACTATTAGGGCATGAACTGGTTCTCACAGAGGAGCTGGAGAAAGCCCTGGGTTGCTTCCGTAATGCTATACGCCTCAATAAACGTCACTACAATGCCTGGTATGGGTCAAACTCTACTTTGTCACTTTAGAAGTGAGATGCTACTTCACATGACACCAAAAACATTTTACATATCAGTGGTCTGACTCATAAATACCACCTGCTATTTCAAATGTAAAAAGACTTCATCTTTCTGTCCCTTACCACAGGTATGGCTTGGGAATGATTTATTATAAGCAGGAGAAGTTTAATCTAGCCGAGATTCATTTCAAGAAAGCTTTTAGCATCAATCCTCAGAGCTCTGTGCTACTCTGTCATATTGGAGTGGTGAGTAAATCAGAATAGTTTTTATGTACTTATTATGCATAAATGAAAAAAAACATGATACCTGTTTCAAGTTTGTGGTGAATTTTAACAGTGCTGCATCTTCATATTGTTTCTCATGTGCTCTGTTAGGTTCAACATGCCTTGAAGAAATCAGACCATGCACTGGAGACCCTCAACAGAGCCATTAGCATCGACCCTAAGAATCCGCTATGCAAATTCCATAGGGCCTCTATTCTGTTTGCCAATGAAAAGTACAAGGTACGGCTCTACTTGTACCATCATATTAAAGGTGCAGGGAGTGATTTCTGAGAAACTCTGTTAATATTTAAATACTAAAAAAATGATAATGACAGTTCAATAATTGCTCGATAATGTTTATACACTATGCGTAACGCTGCACTGGCATTTTGCAGCCTGCACTTCCGGATGCTGCACGTAGTACAAGTTTACAGTCATACAGTGTTAGTTGCACTTGGAGGAGTAAGAAAAAAATAAGTAAATAAAAAAAATAATAATAATAAGGTCACAGACATTGTTGACAAGAAACGTCACTAAACTTTAGTCTGGAGCTTCACAGTTTTTTGCAATCCATCACAAAACAGAGCAACGTGCACTGCAAACTGTGCAGACGACTCATGCTATCAAAAACAGGCAACACCACAAAGCTGTTTCATCATTTAAAACAATGCCATCCTTATGAAGATGTTAAGTGTTGGTAGACGTGGACCATCTACAAGCATCAGCGCAACTACCCAGCAGAATCTCATGTCATCATTTTCGAAAGCCGTGCCTTACAAAAAACCCCCCGAAAAGACACTATAACAGACCACACAATCCCAATTAACACTTGATGCTTGCTGTAAACTGCAGGTTGCATTATTTAAGGGCATTTGTTACGACATTAATAGGATCTTTTGTTGTCAAGCTTGTTTCCTTTTTAATATTAAGATATTTTCTTTGAAATCTGTAATACCACTATTGTCCCTCATCAACAATAAAATAACCAGCCTTTATATATTTTATTATTTATTTATTTATTGAAAATTTATTAATTTATTTATTTAATTTTTTTTCCTGCCAGTTTGATGCAAGCAAATTAAATTGTGGCCAGTTTTACTTATTAAACAGTCCCTCACCTGAACCCGCCGTGAGTGAGATGGAGAAAAATGATGTGCATGTTGATTCTAATCGGGAGCTGTTTATGTTTCGTTTGGTTAGTTTGTATTGTTTAGTATTTACGACGGTATGTGTTTTTCTGTCATTTCAAAGTGCCAGTGCCAGTTTTTCAATCAATGTGTTAGTGGGACAGTACATGTGTCAAACATTTTGGTGAATTACATTTGTTTGGGCTGGTTATATATTTGAAAAAAAGAGAATGTTGACTTTAGCGATGACGATTTTATTTTGAATGGCACAAGATGCCGTCCGACAGTAAGAGTAAATGCCTCGCAGCAGTTGTTTTTCATTTCTATTAGATCGCTTTTTTTTTTTTAAATTGTTAGTCCAGGAGGTGGCGCTGATTGACAGCAGTATTAATTCAAAGACATTAAAAGCAAGTAAAATAGATTAAAATTTTCTTTTCAAAGCTGCCCAAATGTGAGTCTTTATACGCATCAAGCTGCTGACCGGAAGTTCGAAGCATCCTCCTTACGCATACACACAAAGCATAATAGGTAATTTTGCGTTCTGTGAAAAAGGTCTATAAGCCATGTTACACTGTGGGATCTCAGTTTGCTAAACAGTTGCCACAAACCAAACTACAAGACTGTGAAGACCTACTAAAAACAAATAGACTCTTCAGGAAGTATTACCATATCAGTGTATAGGTACACAAAGAAATTAAATGGCAGTTAGCCAAAAAAAGTAATCTTGTTCATTTTGATCATTAGTTGTCTTGAAAAGGAAAACAAAAGAAAACAACGAAAATATTTTGGAAATTGGTGTTTTGTTGCTCTTCTATTGGTTGTTGATTTGACCATCATCATGGGAGAAGTCACACTGCAGAGATGTGCTTAAACTTTGACACTCCCACAGTTTTATCAATTGCCATTATTTGGCTCTCTGTGAACGTCAAACCAGTGTACAGATTTGGTGTAATTATAGGAATCATTTAGCATTCTCCGTTTTGAGTGTTAGTTTGGGACTGTTGCCGTGGTTTGGTCATCAGAGAAATTGTCCTGTTACTGTAGCTAATATTAAAACCCCTACTTGCTTGTGCTCCCTCTCCTCCAAGTTTGGGTGTTCAGACAAATTAGTCCACTCCACTATTTAAACAGCCATGACTTTCTACTTACAAGCTTTATTTTATTTTATAGACCGCCAACTACTATTTACAAAATAAGTTGTGTGATGTCAATGTTCTAGTTTCTCAGAAATGGCTAATTGCTCTTTTAGCAAAAGTTGACCAACATTATAAATAGTTTGATAGTTAAATAACCAGTCTATTCTTTACAGGCGGCTCTGCAGGAGCTTGAAGAGCTGAAACAAATAGTGCCCAAAGAGTCCCTTGTTTACTTCTTAATAGGAAAGGTACACCTACAGCAAAACGGCTTACTTGAATACATTTAACATTATGTAAACGCTAATATCCCTGTTTGGAAACTCATGAGTCAAATGTTCCTCATATGTATAGGTCTATAAGAAGCTTGGCCAGACTCATCTGGCATTAATGAACTTCTCCTGGGCCATGGACTTGGACCCTAAAGGGGCCAATAATCAGATCAAAGAGGCCATAGATAAGCGATACCTCCCAGATGATGATGAACCTGTCACTCCCGATGACTATCCCTACTGCTCAAGTAAGTCTCCAGCTCAGTGAGTCATTGAAACAGGTCTGTGTGTGCTCTGTGTAATGCTGTTTGTTGGTATCCTCAGCGGAGGTGGAGGAGTCACAGGAGAGCAGTATGACGGACGCTGATGACACTCAGCTTCACACGACGGAGAGCGATGAGGTTCTGTAGCCCCCTTACACCACTCTGGACTTTCAAATAATGCCAATTTGGGGGCTATTCGAAGACTCCAGCTCAAAAAAAGGAGGAAGAAGAAAAAAGGAAAACAAACTGCTGCTAATAACAGTACCTCCTCATTTTTGTCATTTCATTTTCTTCATTCGTTCTTGCCTTTTTCCACCTACCCCCACCTCTTGTCGTCATGCCTTAGAGGTCTCTCATCGGTCTGATCTTCTGGTCCTGTCTCATCTCTCATCATAACTGACAGGTGTCCTTTTATCACAGACACAATCGCTTGAACAATTCAAGTTCTACCTGAGCTCAAATTGCCCATATTTGCCAATGACTCCAGTCTTCTCAACAGGCTAATTGACTTATTTAAAACTCCACAAAGCCCCACAGACTTTCATGGATGTACCTGTCTTAATACTTAGGCATTTCATGTTATTTTATCGCCGTTTACCCTGAATAAAGACTTGTGCAAGAGTTGGTAGTCCTTTAATTCCTCTCCCCTCCCAGTGTCATCTTGGAACATAATTGCTGGGAGAGAAAAACAAAAAGCACTTTCTGCTCACATCAAAAGTTTGGCATGAGATTCAACTGCTAATCTTCTATCCGATTGCCATCTGTTAGATGAAAAAAAAATAAATAAATAAAGTTAACTATAGAAAGAGCTAGTTCTGAATGATGTGAATTGGTCTAGATTTGGTTGAGCAATTCCCAAAAATTGTGTTAATCTTAATCAGAACAATTTGCCTCACACTTATGTTTGACGTCCACTTTCAAACATCTGAATTAAAAAATTTTTGCCCTACTGCAATACATTGATTAGAGAATTTATGGGTGGATGGTTTCCTAGACTTGGTAGTTTTACTGTGTGTTTAAGAAACAACTCCTACAGTGTACAAATTAATTACCCTATTGTATGGCACAGTGACCAGCGGTCAGACTTCATGAGACAATATTCTGAAATGTTGGTGCTGTTGAGGACAATACTGATGAACATAGTAAATGTGCACAAAGTATCTTCATGGTTTTTATTTTACCAGAACATGTTTATTATTATGAAATGTTTTTGATCTCTGCTAAATGCTTCTTATTGTACATTTTAAGGAATTATGTACAAATAAGGTAATAGAATAAACAACTTTGACTGAAACTCCTGATGTGATCACTGAGGTAATATGCAAACCTTTGTACGCCAATTAAACGCTCTCTTGAGAAGTGCAAAGATTCTTAAAATCATCATTGTTTACACCCAATTGTCATGCTTGCCACAGTTGCTGATGCTATGAAAACGACGAATGTAAAAGTGATCTTTCTTCAGTGCGCGATAAACGAAGGCTTCGGTATTGATAACATGATTATAGACGTTGTTATCATATTGGTAACGTTTAATGATATTCAATTATTTCCATATACAAGCGTTGACATTTATAAATTCGCTTGGGAGAATGACAACAGAAAACAAAGAAACTGGTATTAACCTGTATAATATGTTTTGTGTGTTCGGACGTGACTGTGTGTTGGCTACGTGTACGTTTAGCACACAATAACTTATAACAAACAAACAAAAATCAACTCTTGTTGCAAAGTTACAGTTTTTTTACTTTCACCCGTAAGCCCATCTCTTGCTAAAAACACACAAACCAGCCAATCAGCGGCCGCCTTTCCTCCTACTGACCAATAAGCGGTTGAAATGAGGCAGTATTTCCGGCTCAAGTCTGGTTGATCTGTGCAGGTAAGTGAACGTGTATTCTGTACTCTGTCATTTAAAATATACTTCTTTTTGCTTTTTTAGTATGGGCAAAACATTGCTTTCAACGTAAAATGTTAAATAAGATCTAGAGGAAAGCGTTGTTTCATTTTTCCTCTCATTCAGCGAGCGGTAGACATTATGACAAAGTAATTTCATCCCGGAGATTGCAGTCAACAGGCCAAAAATTGTTTGGGTTCAAAAAAATCTCTGTCTATCCGAATTAGCCTACAAATAAAACGAAAACAAGTAAAATTTTTGATTTTTCCTGTACGTTACCAGTGGGGATGTCAGCTAAATTTTTACCCGTTTAATTCGTCTTCAAGATGTGAGTGGTGATGAAAGAAAAGCTGTTATACAGCGGAGACTTTTCAGCTGATGATGTTAGCATGCTAAACCTACAGCGACCGGGCCAATGAGCAAAACAAATTAATAACGGACTTTATTTTAAAAACTATTTTATTTTAAGAACTAATTTATAAAAGAACGGCGATAGTTATATTATTACTCATAATCTCCAATTTCTTTTCTTTACAAGTTTTTTTTACGTATTGGATTTGAACGTACGTGGTTCTGGTTCAAAACATGGAAAGCCGCCTAACTAGATAGCATTCTGAAATGCTCACTTGGTAGGTATCTTGCGTGTTTTTGAAACAATCCGTAGCCTCGATCAATAGCTTCACTTTGTTAGTCTTGTTTAATTGTTCCTCTCATTTTGTTAACATGTTATCGATCTATTAAGCACAGTTAACTTGAGTTAATATGGTTTCTTCTGTTATTGTCTTTTGACAGTGACAAGACACGATACATTTACAACTAATATATCTATTCTATAAAGGCTAATTGGTTATTTAGATTACGTATTCTGACACCATTAAAACCCCTATTTTAAAAATCGTCTCATTTTAAAAGTCTAAAATACCTGGTAAAAGATAATCCTGTAATTAAAAAATTACAACGGTGTTTTTAAAATTGTTTTTGTAAGGAATATGTGCTTATTTTTAACCTTGAATGTAAATGTTAACTTTTTTTTTTTTGCTCAAATTGCAGATCGGACCACTTTCTTGTTCGCTTTGGAGTTTGCAAGTTACATTTGGATTAATAATGGAGGTTCCAGAAACTCGTCACATTGGACTGAAACCAGCCATCTTCAAGGTCTGACACTCTTTTAAGTTATGTCTGTGTGTCTGCATCCGTTTTAGGAAATTGAATTGTAATATTCAATACAATAATATATTTGGGTTTGACCCTGTAGAATATATTCTGTAGTTAGACCAAAAAAGTACAGTACAAGAGAGAAAAAAATCCATTTTAAACAGTAGATGGCGCTCTCTTTTTATTTTTTACAGTTCTATGTTATTTATAGAGATCCCTGGAAACCTTGTTATTTTTTTTATTATTTTTTTTTACCGCAGTGTGTTAAGCATATTTTCATTTAACTTAACTTTTGGATAAAGGTTTATTTTGTTGTAAACTTTAATTCAGTCTTTAAGGAGAACTTACCCAGAACACTCTTAAATTCATTAATTTACATGACATTCAATTTTGCATGGCTGCATGCAGTGTGGAAATATTTATATGGTTCTTAGTATTGCTGTTTTCCAATTCATTACACCAAGATACTTTTACTTGATGCAAAATGAAAAAAATAACTGATTGTTTCAGGCTAAAACAAATATCTGTTAATGGGATATTAAAATTACATTTCCATTTGAATGAAGCGATTTTTTTTCAGAGCCTATTTGTTTGGGTAGCACTTTAAAATAAGGGTCCATTAGTTAATGTTAGTAAATGTAATATGCTAACATGAACAATACATTTATTACATAGTTTATTCATCTTTGTTAACATTAGTTATTGCAAATCGCCATTCATTGATAGTTCTTGTTAACTCACAGTGCATTCATTCATTTTAACCAGCACATCTTTGGATTTTAATACTATGATTTAACTATGACTAAAAACGTGCTGTACAGGATTGTTCATACTTAGTTCATGCTAGTAAATACAATAACTAATGAACCATTACTTTAAAGTGTTAATGATGTTTGTTCTAGATTATGTTTTATTCAAAAACTTGTTTCATTTGGATCAATTTCTATCTGTTATGTAGTTTTGCTTTCCTATTAATTATATTCTTGTAGTAGTCAGCATATTTAGTTTTTTTAATTTAAATTTACATATAGGGAACATATTGATATGTTCTCATTAATTTATTAATTGCTTGGTCTTAAAGTCTTTAAGAGGTTTACTGATCATGTATTGTTTTCTGCCTGTAACCACTACTCATCTTGCATGGAGAGGGATCTTGCACTCTTTTTCTAGAGTACTTCCTGGTCATTTTAGAGCAGTTCAGAGGCCCTTGAGTACCCTCTACTGGAGTATTATTTATTCAGCTTTTTATCTAGAAACGTGCAGCACTGGGCAGAGCTCAACGCACATTCTGTATATAACTGAATAAGTCTTATATCATTGAGATCTAAAGATTTTAATTATGGTCGGCTTGCTATGTGGACTGTTTTCGAATGATTTATACACCTTCTTGCAGAATAGATTTGCTTTAGTGGTCTAGTTGTAAATATACGCCACATTTTTGCGCCCCCTAAAGGCATGACGCATTATGACAGGCGGTCTGGTGCCTCTAGCGGCCGGTCGGAGCAGCGCGTCTCTCTCCCGCCACTGCGCCGCTCCGCTTCTTTCTGTTTGTCAGACTCGCAATCCGAGGGAGAGGAGCGAGCCGCCATTTTCCGAGCTCGTCGCTTCCCCCTCGAACGACAACAATAAAAAACGGACAAAAGCGAGCTTTTCTCTGGCCAAATCGACCACGAAGACCTTTCGGAGAAAGAGAGAAGCGATCGCGGCCAAAGAACGACCGGAAAAGGGATACATTTCACTGTTTTTTCGTGGCTTTTGTCGGGGGCGATTGAAAAACAGCCGACTGGGCTCCTATAGCTCCATTGCCCCCGTTTCTTTCGCCCATTTCGTGATTCCTAAACGCAGCCCGGAGGAGTGGGAGGAGGAAGAGGAGGGGGTTACCGAACACCGGAGCGCGCGAGAGGCCGGGGATTTTTCCACCTGGACGTGCAACAGCGGAATCTGCATCTGGATAATTGCTTCTGCCTGTCACCTTATTACTACTATTTTTTTTAAGCGTGGGGATTCATTACATAAATTTCCCCCGGAATCGGCTCCCCATCACGTGGTAGGTTCCTCCTTTTCTCTTTGTTAGTTTAAAACTCGGCAGCGTGAGGGAACTTTAGATTTTTTTTAGCGCAATCATGCACTAAATCGACGTGAGGCGAAGTAGTGCACGCCGAGGGCGCGTTTACTCCATAAACGCGAACGCGCTTTTCGCTCTCGCTAGTTGTTTTCCGCGATTTGATCTGGTTAAACCCGTGGAGTAGGCGGCGTTGAAAGTCAGACCGTCAAGGTTGCAAAATCATCCCGACTTGCACAGACATAATTATACGTGTCAACTTTATGAAAGCACGTTGTTGGTAATCGCACGAGACAAGTTCGTTCACACGGGGGGCTTTGCATTGAGTAGGTTAAACCCACGCAGCGTAACGTTACGCGCGCGCGTGTGTGTGTGTGTGCGTGTGTGTGTGCGTGTGTGTGTGTGTGTGAGAGATCATGGGTTGGGTGCGCAGTGTATGTCTGCTGCATCTAGATCAGTAGGGTTTCGTTTGTGCTGGTGTGAAACGCATGCATTACTGTGTCATTGACTGGACGTTGTCCCAGGCCTATGCATCACATGGATTTCCAGTAATACAGATTAATTGTAATACACCCAACGTGCGCTGGCCCTTTAAGACGCAAGGTTTAATGGAAAGGCGAGGGTTTTTCTTAATCGAACGTCTTATAAAAGGAAAACAAATCAGCGTAAATTGTTTCCGGTATCTGTTATGTACTGAACATACGCATGCAAGTTATGTGCAAAAAAATGATGCAATCTAGCGGTAAACAGTTACAACTTTTGCGTAGAGTCTAACAGCGGGGAGTTTTCCGTAACTAGCTGCATTACATAATATTTGGTGTTTTTGCCATTTTATTCCTCTAGTTTTGCTGTCGTCTCTCTGAACCGGACTGACGTGACGTCGCGAGGGGATTTTTATTACAACCCCAATTCACACAACCCCATCGGGCTAGCGAATAACGTCCAAAAATGCTGTTTTAGTAGGCAGCTCGCCAGCTTCTGAAACAGCTGGCGATTGTTCATAGACTTAAGCTCGTCCTAACCCATATTTTCCCCCATAATCCTGGGGTATTATTTATATTTAACGCAGTATTTTGCGCTGTTGTGGGCAGCAGAGGGCTTGATGTGTAATAGAACATTAACCTGCTCAACCTGTGGTTCGTGTAACGCGCTGTACTTTTCCATTATATAATGTGTTACGTTGCATATTTTTTGCAGCGCACACTTGATCTCAGCACTCAAATATAACAGGTTCCGCATGTGTACGTGATGTTTATAGTTTTAAAGAGACATGCGTGCTGTTTTTGTTTCCAATTAACGACCTGGATTTATTGTTGCACGGGAAATCATTTGCCTTTTGTACACTGAGACGTTTTTTGTAAGTTATTCAGATACATTACATATAGTTAGTCCCACAAGACAACGACTGTAATTTATTAAATGGGGGGGGTCTCTCTAAATCCTTGCTCCCAGATGGGGTTAAAACATGGTTGAAACAAAGACTTTCCTAGACCCAAACCTCCCCCTCCTCTGATAGATGGATAGATACTCTATTGATCCCTAATGGGAAAATGCTATGTCTCCCTAGTGCACTGTTTGTTTAGATTGCACTCTTATTTCCTGTTTTTTTACGTTTATGTCCTGATTGTTTTGTATTGGAACAGCTGTCTGTTTTGAATGTTTTGTTTTCATATTGTTACATTGACTTCACAGCACATGTATTGAATTGTTAAAGTCTGTCTGTGGAATGTTGAAATAGTCTCTAGGGGTCGGCATATGATTATGAGCTCATGTGTACTTTCCTTTCATTCCATCATGATTTATCATTGTCCTGCATCCCCTCCTCACAGGAAGAGATGCTACGTAACACATCAATACCATTGACTAAGAACCTTCCGCTTTTTTTTTTTTCCAGGATTTTTTAAATTTTGTCATTTTAAAGTCATGAAAATGAAATTTTAAGATGATTAGGGTAGATTACAACAACATTAAACTAAAGTCTTTTTTTCATGGGGTATTTTCAACAACTTTTGCCTTTTTCTTTTACATAAAACTGCCTCTGAAGTTTTTGAACAACTGTACTGGTATTTTTAGGAAGACTGACGTTGTGTGTATGCATATTACATGTTCAGTCTGTTTTACCAAAACAATGGTGAACTACAGGGGTGTATCGCCATAAACAAATACAAATTATTATTATATATTTTTTTGCAATTTATTATTTTCACAGATCCTTGTTTAGTGGATAATTTTGACTGCATTTGTATTGCATGCACTGGTTGTTTATCCAAATTTGACTAATCAGACTTTCTTTATACCTACCGCCTCAGTGCTATTGGCTAGACCGGGCCCCTAAGGGGAACCTAGTGCACCAGAGAGCTGAAAATAAATACTAATGGCGGGAGTTCTGCAACGAAGAGGAATCTGCAGAGGTTTTCAGTCAGTCATAGTGTTTAAAAATCTAAATGTTTGCACCTTGACACTTTTTTTATTTTTATTTTTTTTTTTATTATAACTCAAACATCTAATACCGGTTTACTTTAGTATGATCATTACATAAATTATTAAAAAAATTACTAATACATATATTTTTTTAGGGAAATGTTGTCCCGAAACTCAGCAGCAATATAATTGCATATCATCCAGCCCTATTTAATTACATTGTTTAATATAAACATATCCTTAGGCAGTGCGAAATGTTTATTTATTATCAGGGCATTTCCTGGCTCAAACTGAGGTGGAGGTGGTATGCCGATGGTGAAATATTTGCTTCACTTGAAACAAACATTTTGCATTACTCTTACAATCTTATCATGTAAAACATTTTAAAAGGCTTACGTTAAATGTAATTAAATACATGACCAGTGCTTGAGCATCACTTGGGGTCTGTTGGTATCCATGCTTACCTGCCTGATTTATTTATTTATTTTTATTTATTTTTTGTATTATTATTATTTTTTAATCAAAATGTGAAGGTGGTACAAAATTTGATGGGGTGACCGCCTCGTAAATCGCTGATTATTATTATTGTTATTATTATTATTGTTATATTTTCTGAGCCATTCAAAAAGAAAATATTTTTTAATTTATCTGTTTCACTCAAGACCCATTTGATATTTTTGTGTAGGTGCCACTGGATTCAGCTGTTGAGCTGCTTGGAATTTTTGGTTTCTACACTGTTAAATGCTGTCAAAGGGAATTTAAAGAAAATTGAATTATTGCTTTGAGGCATTTGAATCAATCTTTATGTAATCCTGTTATGATCCATTATAATATTGACACTCTTCCGTCTGTGTAGCTTGCAGTCAATGTCAATTTGAAGTAAAAAAAATAAATCAATGTCACAATCTTTCTCACTTTAAAACTTCAAGACCTGTTTTTTTATTTTATTTATTTATTTTTTACCTAAAACACTTACCTCTTAGTTTGTATCTTGAAATAGGTAATGCAAATTGAACTCTTTTTCTTGGCAGGGCACTAAATTGGCAAAACTTTTCTCTATTGGGAGGTTAGTGTGCAAGCTGCAGACTAAAAGAGTCTGGAAACATCCAGGTTGTTGTTCTTGCTGGAGAGTTCAAGGCCAGGACTGGAGACATCCACCGGGCCGTTTGCTGGAAGTGGAGAAAGGAGGCAGTCAGTTTGTGAGACAGGACCACCTGTTTAATGTCTTTGGGAAAAAAATAACCTGACAAGGTGGCCAGCATCCAGGGAAAACATTTGTCATTTAAGTCCAATTAACGGGGATTCATTGTTACAAGGGCAAGTGTGTCTGTTTTTTAATAACAGCCCTTTTTTTGTGGGACAAATTATTTGCTTTAAGTCTTTTTAAATGAAATGTTTTCTGATTTTAGTATTAAAGAGCTTCCGTAAGTAAATTCATCCAGCTGGGAATACTTCAGCCATATGGAAGAAATCAAAGTCTTCCAGGCTTCATGAGACCGTTAAGTTGCCCTTTTGCCTTTTTAAAGTAAATGGGTGATCTAAAGAGAGTGATAAAACGGCAGAGCCAAATAATTACTTGTATCCTACTATATTTATATTATATGTTAAGTATTTTTTTTATTAATTGAGATCACAGCACAGTCACTAACAGTAAAATGAGAGTTAAAAATTGGCTTTGGCAAGTATGGGTATAAGTATCACTTGTAGGCATGGGACAATATCCAGTTTCAAGGTTTACCGTGGTTTGGTAAAATCAAGGTTTTAAAATGTTTTTTTTTTTTAAATGTTCTATTACACCTCTTTGGTATATGTAAGTTTTTTTTGTATTTTTTACTTGTTTACGTTATTTTTTTTTTAGGGCAGCAGTATCTCCAGCAGAAAAGGACTCTTCACATTAAATGCTACTGATTTGCCCACTATTCAGCAAACATCTGAAAAACAGATCACTTCTAAACCAACATCCAAGCATGCTATAGATCTGAACAGTGCAGTGGCTTACTTTATTTCCAAAGAAAAGAAAGATATCCAAATATGCCTTTTCAAGGCAAAACTACTTTTTCTCCCCATTGAACACAATATATTTTATTAAGTTTTTTTTACCCAGACATTTAAAAAGAACCTATTTTAGAGCAGTAATCACAATACTGTGATATTTTTATCCAAGGTTTTCATACCGTCAGAATCTTGTACCGGCCCATGCCTAATCATTTACCAGTTCACTGGTAACTTGTTTTATTAATTAACAAACCATAAGAACGCAATATTATTTAGCACTATTATTAAATCATAAGGTCTTCATTAAAGTTATACAAATAAACAATCTAATGTGCTGAATGAGAACTTTTACAACTTGCAGCTGCTTTAGTAATGCATTTGAGAGCAAATTATACAATTTCACTTAATTCATGTAAATCTTGACCTAAGATTTGGATGTTTATTTTAAGGAAGGTCATGGACATGTGATTCCTTAACTTTCCACAAATAAAGCCCTGTTAATAAAGACTCTCATACATGCCTACATTTAACCACTCAAAAGACAAGCTCTCATTCACACACTTCCTCTTCAGGCAAAACTGTGTGAGAACCTTGATCTAGATATTTTACAACAACCACTTGAAATAGTTTTCGTGTGATTGAATGTAATGACTGAGTTGAGGTTGTTTTAATGTGATCAATCGATAGTTAGATTTGTTTAGCATATCTTTAAAAAAGGGCAAAATTACAATTTAATTAAACCTCTGATACTTTCTCTTCAGGTTAGAGTCTCTAGGGGAAGTTGACTAAACTGGTACAGGATTGTTAAATAAGCACCGTATGTAAAGGCCAGGGCTGTGTGTGTCACAGGTTACAAAATGTTTTTCTGTGCTGTGGTGGGTGTAGCTAGTTCTGTTGTCACTTTAGGTAAGTGTAATTACTTAACCGTTTTGTATCAGGATAAAAGATTATCCCCCTGGGAAAATAAGAGTCACTAGTTAGCAATGTAGTGTTGGACCCGTCTAAGAATAGTCTTTAGTCTGTAAATGAGTGTCCAAATGCAAATTCTTGGTTGTGTTTAAGAGATGGGCACCAGGGAAACTACTTCTTCCTTCCACCGTTCAAGAGTCATTGAAATGCATGTTTTTGACCTTCACACTTCTCAGGGAGTGTGAGAGAAAGAGGTTATCACAGTCCACCGTTTGAAAGCTTCCCTTGTGATAGGTTGTTGTTGTTTGAGGGCCAAGATTAGAGGCACATTGATTAAATGGACAAACAAGGGATATGCTAAAATATTAAATGTCTTCGCTGTTTTTTGGGAGTAAGGAACACCTCACATATATACTTGTAGGTTGCTTTTTCTGTATTCGTTGACACCCTGAGCCTTTGTTTAAATCTTATGTGTTTTTCAGTGTTGCTAAACAGCACAGACCTTTTTTTTGTCTTGATTTTATTAGTGATGGTCTGATATATGGGCCCGCTTGATTCCTCTGCTGATGTTGGTACATTTTAAGATTGCTGGCAGTAAAATTGTTTACATAGCAAGTTAAACTGCACAATTTTACACACATTATGCTCAAGCCATCAACATTTAACTTGAGCAAAGCCTTTAACTGTTTTATTATAAGCTATTTATATAGGCTAGGACCTAAACGACTAATAGAAATGTATTACTTTTATTTGTCTATTACTCTAAACTTCTATTATTTTTAGTGTGTTCATATCTGGTCAAACTGGAGGAGAAAGTGAGTTATTTTAAATCTCATGTAAAAGCAGCTTTTTTTTTTGATAAAAGCAGGGTTCATACGGTCCTGGAAAACCTGGAAAAGTCATGGAATTTTGACAAGGCAATTTCCAGGCCTGGAAAAGTTTTGGAAAAACAAATAAACCCAAAATGTTTTAGAAAAGTCATGGAAATTTGTTTAACAAATATCTGTGTACTTGAATATATTTTAGATTATAATATTGGGTAAATTTTAAATACAATTGTGCGGTTCATCTCTTCATGTGACGGTTTCTGTGTGGGGTAAAAAAAGCAACTTGCAGTTTCAGCTTTGCCTCTCTTTCACTCGCATTCATCGTAATTCAAGCTAATTCAAGAAACAATCTCTAACTACAGAGGTAATATACTGTGGGTGCTAATTTGTACTATTCTTATAAGTTTTTTTAAAACACAAGCCAACATTTTTTAAATTTTCACACAGACGGCAAGATACTTTCTAAAAACTGTTTTACAGAAATAAACAAACTACATAAATTGTGGCATATTTTTCAATATTTTTATAACGTGCATTTTTTTTTCTTATTTTCCACGTGTACGTAAACATTACATTAAACATTAGGTCATGAATATTTACCTGAAAGTCCTGGAATTTTTGTAGTAAAATGTGTATGAACCCTATAAAAGGATGGAAAGCTATTACTGTATTGTTGTACATATAAACAAACTGTTAATTTTACAGGTCACTTGAGTGTCAGTTCCACATATTTTCCATTTAGTCAGCAGGTCTGTGTACATCCCATTTTTTTCTTGAACCAGAACAGAGGAATGGGAGTCAGATGCAGCATGCTAAATCAGTCAGTAATTTTTGTTGTGCTGAATAAAATGCCATTCATTTATTTCCTCCATTTAGTTGATATTCACAAGCTTCACTTAAAAGCAGTTATGACTTATTGTCCAAATGTCTGCATATTTGGAAAAGTATTGATATTTTTGCATGCTAACTTATCTTAAGACAGAATGATTATTTCTTTAAATTTCCACAATTTATGCAATCTTACGAACATTAATGGCTTCCAGTGCAGTCTTCTGTGATTTGCTTTTAAGCCTGATTATACTTCTGCATCGAATGATCGCCATACCCCATGATGCATACCTTGCATGTAGCTGATGCCATTGTGAGCATTTCTACTTCTGCATTCTGTCTGTGCTTCTCTGGCAGTAACACTTCTGAAGTGCTAACAGGCAGTGGGGTTTTTGTGCTCCACTGTCGGGGTTTTGGGTTTACACCAGAAATCCTTGCAATTCTACTTCATAACTAGCCAAGAAGATTTCTTATTCAGAAAAGAAAGAGGCAGTAACCACCGAACATTCAACAACTTTAATCATAAAATAAACACAAATCAAAAGTATATCTAGAGCTCCTCTGGAGGTTTTGACATGCTAAAAAAATATTTCTGCAAAATTGCTTACATTTTATATGGGTTGAGTTTAAACAGACTAATTAAATTTAGTAATGTTCAGCTTAATTTGTTAGTTTGAATTAAAAGTTTTTCAGTGCACTTGTTGACTTGTGACACTGCAGTCATTGGCCTCACTTCACTCAAAAGTGTAAATTGTCATTTACGAGGAAGATCATTCACTGCAGATCAGTCCAGTGTTGCATGTTTATAACTCTTTCTCCCGATGGTGGAGTTTGATTCCTTTTACATTTTATTCCTTTACGTAACAAACCACAGAAATGTTTCTACTTATTTCTTCAAGCATGATGGTAGTTTGAAGTGATTTGTCTGAATGAACACATTGGCTTGTAAATAAAAATGTTTTCTTGAGCAAGTTGAAGGCATAGTGCAAGTGTGATCAGATCAGGATTAGGGTTGGTGTACCGAAACCTGGTGCCAATACTAATATAACCAGTATGTACAGGACCAAATCAGAACATGAAGCTAGCTCCTGCATTCATGGGCTTTCAGAATGACTGGAAAAACTGTTTACTCAATAAGAAAATTCATGTGAATGTCAGAAAGCTTCGATTATACAAATCCAAGACATCTTTGTAATAATGTTACTGAACATTTTAGTTTCACAATTCAAATTAAAATCTCAAATCGTCTGAAAAAGTGACCTTTCTCAGAAGTATGTGACTGCAGCAACTACACATCCTCTGAGTCTGACGGCAACAGGTGGTCTAGCTCACATTAAACATGCTTAGGTTAAAATGCCCAAAACCATGGCCATTGCTAGGACATTTTTATGAGGACATTAACCCATCTAACATTTCCACTTAGCCCTTCTAAAATGTATTAATTCAGCAGACTGTACACAATCAACTTTTTGGCTCCTCCCACTGGAGCAGAAACGGAGGACAAGATGTGTGCTTATCAATAGATTATTAAACTAACTGCGTCTGTGCATCTTAGTCATCACACACAGTTTACAAAATGCCATGGGAAAGCAATTGGTTTCTCATTTACTGTAGTTTTACTGCGTTCACCCCTCATCACACCCCAGCTGTTTTCTCTGGTGAGAATGTAGCTTATAATTTATAAAACAATCATGTCGCCGTTTACAAAACATTGCAGTGTATATGGCATTACCTACCATACTGTCATGCTCAGAAATGATTAAGTGACAGACAGCACTCGATTCAATGCAGTTTTACTGATTGACAGAGATAGAAACACCATTAGCTGTTAGCTGTATTGTATTAAATATTGTCTGTAATTTTAATTAATTTTATTTGAAATAAAGACGTGACAATTTTTTAATTATTAATGGTAACAAAAAAATATACTTGAGCATAGAAAGAATGCAAACAGTGAAATTTAGTAAACAGGTGTGTTTGCGTGTCCAGAAGCCATCTTTTTGTGGCTTTTTAATGTTTAATGTTTTGACAAGTTCAGTGTTTATATCAAGTAACAATTTAGTACCACTATTGGGAAAAAGCAAGCAATACCCAATCCTAATTGGTACCACAAAAAAATTGTTGTTTGTCTGTATTATATGCACTAAATTGCTTCTCATAGGTGTGGTTTTTATAGAACACTGCTCTTAAAAATGTAAATATGGTCAGAGTTGTTCTAACTAGTAATTTTTAAATAGAGAAAATGGATATAAGGGCTATGTCACAAGACTTCACCACACCCAAGGAGGTTTGCATGCACACACAGAGCTCAAAAGACGGTTTATTGTTTTTCTGACATAATCTGATGCGTGGCTTACAGTTTTCCATTTCAAGAATATCCTGAGGATTGGTTATCTTGCACTGGTAAAGGCCACATTATCTACATTGATTGACATGTCTGTGAAGGAACATGGGATTCTGTACCATAAATAAGCCTTCCGTTATACGCTACAGGATGTTACAGAAAAATGTTTGTGTTGTAAAATGATAAAAAATGTAAGCTAAGGGAATATAGTAATTACTCATAGCTTCTTTAAAACAAAACACTGATATTTGAAATTTTTCATAATATTATGGGGTTTATATGTGACTTCTGTCATAGCAAAAAGTTTAGCCTTTTTTATTTTCCATACATATTAAGTACATAGACTGGACCTCTGCAGTGAATAACATAGTAGTAGTATAAGCTGGAAGATCTCTTTGTTGAAGGTGAATTAATTACACTAGAAATCTTGTTCAATTCCCATTTTAAATCTCTTATTTACACACTGCCAGTAAACATTGTTTTTATCTGGTTTTCCTACTATTTTGTTGAAGTCAGGCAGTGTGAGGGAGTCTACAGAGAAGACTAAGTGAAGTAGATTTCTCCCCATTATCTTTCTTTTGTTTCCCTATTTTTCACTATGGCAGGTTCTTGTTTAATGCACATTAGACATAAACATTCATTAGATGCACATGTACTTTAGACATTAACCAGACATTTTGGACTAGAGCTGCATGATATTGGAAACAAAACTGACGTTGCGATTTATTTTGTTTCTGCGATATTGAGATTGGAATTTAATTTCCTGAGATGGTTTAAGTCACTCAGATAGGGAGGAATCCATAATTTTACATTGAATGTATATGAATAAATATGAAAATTTATAAAAAAGTGAATGTATACGAATAAAATATAATAAATTACACACATAAATTAATACATTGGAACAAATGTACACATGCAAATGAAATGTACACTGTGCTTTGTTGTTTTCTGGAGAGTTGAACAGTGAGGTACAGAAATAAAATAATCAATGTAAAATAACTGTGTACAGTAGAGATGTAAAACCTTTCATTAAAGGTTCCCAAAACTTTCAACAACACCCAGTCTTAGTTTTTGATCCACTTCAAATTAAGTACAATTAATCTTTGTTGAAGCTACAAATTTGATCATTTCTTATGCCCAAATGGCTTAAATAATTTTAATACCAACTCAACATTGCAGATTCTGCGATGCAACTATTGCAGATTTGCACATTGCGGTATCGATGCTGAAACAATATATTGTGCAGCCCTAATTTAGACTAGCCTGTGTAAAGAATACAAAATTAACACCTGAAAATAGAAAATGGCATGTTAATTTCACAGACATCATTAAATAAAGTTAAAAAGGAGTTGTCCATCTAGTTTGCTAGTACCTCAAAGGAGAATATTTCATTAATATATATCATTCATAAAAAATGTTTCATAGTTCGTGGCTAGGTTGCTGTTTCACTATACTAGTGTGAATGATTCATTCAATCGTTTACAGTTCAAGTGCATCCTCTTTAAAGTGGTAAAGCTCATTTAATTGTAACTCAGTAGAAAATACCGCCACTTTATGATAATTGCATTTTTAGATGAACTATTAAAGTTCAAAGTTGTTGTTTTTATTCTAAAGAGAGGCAGTTTAGTATGTTTATTCCCCATATAGTTTACTGTCATGACAATCTCACAAGACAAGGTGACATTTCAGCTTTGAGCTCTGTTGCTTTAGTGTGAGTCACCCCATTCCATTTTATATATCTTGAGAAACAAAGTTTTTTTTTTTTCCTTTTTTTTTTTTTTTTTTTTTTTTTTTGCAAATTCAGTTTGTGTTTCTGTTCCCCAAGTGTTCACCAAAAACCCCCAGAAAAAAACTATCTAACTAATGCTGTAATGACTTATTGATATTTGCGCAATAATTCCAAAATGAATGTCCAATAATTATAAAATATTAATGATGATGATGACAATAATAGTAACACTGAATTACTTTTCTCACTATCATGCTGCCTTGAATGTGCTTGAATGAGAACTAAGTTCTACTGTTACATTATGAAAAATAAATCTATGGTTTGCATCAAACAAAAATGAAGCATTGCAGTAAGAAATATCTATTTTGCACTATTGTTTTATATGCATGTCACCAAATCCTTTAAGGCACAGCACGGCACATCAGCTTGTTAAATTTAATTAGAATGGGTTACACCTAAAGAGTTTTGACAGCACAGAATGAATTGGTTTTTGTTCCGGATTTAGTTGTTGGTGCTGTCAGCGACTACCTGCATTCAAAATCACTTCGAACGTCATGGTCCGTAGTCATCTTTTTGAGAAACATGAGAATAAACATTGTCTGACGTCACAGAACATGAGTGTGAAGGCCTTTTTTAAAGGAGTTTTGCACTCTATCTACTTATTTCCGTATGAAACCGTTTCTGTCCTTATGTCTGGATTTGTTCTTTTTGATAAAAGTTTGACCTACATTGATACTGTCAACCGTCGTGCAGTGGTCCTTAACTGGTAAGTTAAAAACCATAATTGGATTGTACATCTGTTTGGATGGAATAAAAAAAAAAAGTACCTAATCATCAGTCAGATACTTATTCATAGATGGATAGGAGAGCATTAAAAAAAACATGCATCAGTTGACCTTTTTTAAACTATCCAAAAAGTGGGAATGGTCAGGACATAGACAACATTACATTTAGGTGTATGTTTATGGTCACATAAATATGTAAATATAAGTGTCAAATATAAATTTATAATTAAAGTCATATATAAATATTTTAAAAAAGTCAACGTTTTATATTACTCGTTTTATTTTGTAATGTAACCACTGGACTAGTGTGTATATAGTTGGATAGCTGAATATACTGCTCCAAATTTTTTCTTCTCTCTCTCAAACACTAGCTTCTTTGTATCATGAATGTGATTTTATATGTTCATTTCCAATCTCTGTGAGCTTACAATGACAATTTGTGGTGTTGTAGTTGGTGGTCGACTGATGTGTTTTTTTTTTTTTTTTTGAAGGCCAATTCAGATATCATGGAAAGTGGGTGGCAGCTGGCTTATATTTGGCTGATATAATTGTATTTATTTTAATTAATAATTCAATTTTGAATTAAATAAAAATTGAATAAAAGTAAAAAAATTTAAAAGTTGATTAAAGTTAAATGTTTAAAGATACTTATACTTTAGAACAGTGGTTCTCAACTAGTTTTGAGCATGGACCCACATTTTCCCTAGTTATTATATATAATATTGAAAAATTATTACTAATAATGATGAAAAACATAACATGGTAGTCCCAAACTAGTTATTGTTGAAGCAATAAAATTAGTAAAGTGGTAATAGCCAGCACATTTTTCTAAAAGCAAGTTTCGTGCTGGGATTTCTTTTGCTCTTTATTTAAAATGAAGTGATGTACAGTGTCCATTGGAGCATTTGAACATGCTGCGAGCATAGTAACATAGGGCTCAAAATTAACTTTTTTATTTGGTAGCACCGGTGCTCCCAATTTAAAAAAAAATTAGGAGCACCAGAAAAAAATTAAGAGCACCGCTGCAAATTGTATATTACTAGATTTAAATATATTTGAAAGCAACATCAATCAGGACTAAAAAAACCCAGAAAAAACAATCTAACTAATGCTGTAATGACTTATTGATATTTGCGCAATAATTCCAAAATGAATGTCCAATAATTATAAAATATTAATGATGATGATGACAATAATAGTAACACTGAATTACTTTTCTCACTATCATGCTGCCTTGAATGTGCTTGAATGAGAACTAAGTTTTACTGTTACATTATGAAAAATAAATCTATGGTTTGCATCAAACAAAAATGAAGCATTGCAGTAAGAAATATCTATTTTGCACTATTGTTTTTATATGCATGTCAATTTAATAAACAAATAATATTTCTGCTACAAAACAAACATAAGGTTATAATAAATCATTCAATTCAATGCTGAAATCTGCAAAGTCATCAGTAACTAAATAAAAAATATGCATCTCAAGAAAGAATGGACAAAATAAAGAAAGAAAGGTTTCGGTCTGTGTCCATGACAACGACCTGTGCACATGCATCTGTTTTTGAGAAGGAGAACACGTGCTCTCTTAGGAAAACTGCGCGTTTTAAATGCAGTCTCGTTATGCGCTGATTTCCATTTTTCTGTGTTTATGAAAAAAAGCAGGCGAGTCAGCCGGCCCAGTATATGAGGGGGGCGGAGCAGGATTCTCGCGATGACCACCCGCGCTATATCATTCTTTGTCATGAGCCACAGTTTCAGTTTAAATTAGTAAAGGCGAGCTTCTTTGGCGATGATGTATACAGTGTAAGATTTGATATTTTTAGCGGCCATTTGCGTTGAAAGCACAGTGAATGCAATGCACCGAGATTCGGGCCATTAAACAGCTGATCCACTCCGAGACTTTCAGCACTCTCTTCGAAAACACGCTCTCGGCTGGCGGATCAACATTCACCACATGATCACTCTCACCGGCGACATTATTTGTAACTTTGTGAGCACAGTGTGCTCTGCTGCTCTCAGCGCCGTCAAAATAAAAGTCTGCCTCGCCATCCAAATAAAAGCCTTGAGCACATTGGCCAAACATAACTTACTGGCCGATGCTGATATTTAAAAAAAAATACAAATATCAGCTGATACCACAGCTTGCAGTTTAATTTAACTGAAAATTTTCAGTGATCAGTATAGCATGTACACTTAACAGAAACCCAAATGGGAGAGGTCTTAGCCTAATGTGTTCTGCACATTTTTTTTTCTTTTGATGGTTAAAATGTGTTTTATTCCCTCATTTTCAGTAAGTCCATAATGACAAATGGCTAAAATTAACTTCTGCTGCTTTGTGTCTTCTTTCACTCAGGCTGCCCCCTGGCACAGTGGTAGGAGGGTGGTGTGGAGCTGGCCTCAGCACCGGGAGAGGCCCCCTCGCCCGCCCCCTCCCAGCGCTGCATGGCTGCAATGGCGCCCGCTCTGACCGACGCACCGGCCGAAGCTCACCGCATACGCTTCAAACTGGCTCCGCCCTCCTCCACCCTCTCCCCAAGCGGCGTGGAGGGAAGCGGTACCACCAACCACATTCTCGTTTCCAGTAACGGCACCGTCAAGCGCAAGGCTTCAGAGGAGCGCCCCTCCCGTGGGGCTGGCCCCTGCAAGCCCCTTGTTACCTCATATCACTGTTCAGATGACAAATTGCAAGGTGTTTTACTGCAGACGCACAGCATCCTGCCGAGCCTCATACCACGCAAACACCAGGCTTTAGAGCTGTCCGAGGAGCAGCTTAAGAGCATCATGAGTGCCGGTGGAGGAGGTGGGCCGTGTGGGCCACCCACTGTCCAAAACCCCACTGTCAATGGCGTGGCAAAGAAAGTGACTAAACCCTCTGACCGAGACAATGCGGTGACCTTAAATGGTGGCCAACATAACGTCAAGCAGGATTTGTCAAATCAGACTCAAGTTGTCAATTCCACCAGGGGAATGACAAGGAACGGGCCATATCGAGATGGTGTGGAGCAGCAACAGCCATCAACGGGTGATTCGCAGAACTATCCCAGCAAGGGAGAACCTCCTGCAACTTCTCCAGCCTCTGTTTCATCTTTCACAGAAGACAAAGTCTCAGACTGTCAGCCACTGGTTAGTGAAGACACGTTGTTGCTCTTGCATGATATCCAGCAAGTCCCTTTAGATGGCTTCGGAACAGAACTAAGTGACCGTACCCAGCATAGCCAGAACAGACAGGGAGAGATCGAGTCGCGATTACGGAGACTACGCAAGCGGCTTCAGGTAGTGCAGGCCAAGCAGGTGGAGCGGCACGTGCAGCAACAGTTGGGTGGACTACTTGAGAGCACACTGGGCGCTCTGGATGCCAGACGGCCGAGGGGGCGATATGGTGATAATGGCCTCACTCCTCAGGAGAGTGACGAACTGGGACGATTCCTGAAGGGTGGATCCATGCCAGCGGAGTTGGAGCGACTGTCCCTAAGTTGCACCACCAACCTGCGATCAGCCGAATACGCATTTGATTCTGATGCCACAGAAAGCAGCTCAGGAGGAGACACTGATGTAGATGAAGATGAGTTGGCCCGGGTTGACATTGAGCAACGCCACATTCCCCTGTGAGTACCAACCTTGATTATTCTTCTGATCCAAATGTTTTGAGGATGGCGTAATGAATGATGTATGATAATTGCTGATGCAGGCTGGATGATGCTGTTTCATGAAACCATTGATTCACGCACAGTTGATGAATTTTGATGCACAGATGATGTTGATCAATTGTTAATAATCAGTGAGTGGCTGTTGTTCATGTCTGTGCACATTTTTAGGAGTAGATTAGTTCTCTACAGTTTGAGATCGCATTGATTCCTTTTGCTACAGAGGAATTTTCTTGATTAGGAAGGTATGGGTTCTTCTCTTGTATGGGTTTATCTCATATCCAAGGACACACACCCTGCACCCTTTCTAACATATATCAAGCCTTACCAAGGGCTGTGCCTTGTTTAATACACTCAAATGTCAAAGGATTTTTCTTCAGAGGCAGTTTGTCAGTTTCTTAAATCACTACACAGACTTTTTTCAGTCAGTTCTTGGGCCTGTTTTTGTCCATCCCAGCAAAGATAAGATGCTGTTTAACTTCTGCATCTTTTGGTGATTGTCAGTTGTTTATTTTCCTAGCTACTAATCCTCTGTATGAGGCAGATCTAGATTATTGATCAAAGCATTGGCACATAAAGTTGTATAGTTGCAATAAATTCCACTTTCCCCTAAATTTGTATTTCTTTTTGCACATTAATCATCAACCCTATCACAACTTTTGCTGCATCATTTCTGAGTCAGAAATTTATTTAATTTTTATATTTTAACTAAGACTGCTCCATGAGGGGATAACCTACATTCAGTAAAGTCACATGACTATTGCACAAGAACAAATAGGCTTACTTGCAGATTATGCGACAAACATAGTGAGGTGTGTTGATGGTGTTTATCTTTTTTTTTATTATTATTAATCAATACATTTTTTTTATTTTTGCCCTCCATGTATTCATAGGTACATGTTTTAGTGTGTTTTTGGTCCTTAGTTGAGAATTGAAAAGATTGTGTTGTGGTATTGAGCATCACATGACAGCATGTTGTAACTGCATGCAAGGTCTTTTTGTTAGTAGGCAGTTGATGTTTCATGCTGCTTAATCAACCATTAAAGCCAGTGTCTTGGATAACTGAGAGGTCACTCGAGCACAATCTAAAGCAAACCTGTGGTACACAGTGTAAATTGTGCATATCTTCTTTTTGGTTCATAAGTGGTAAACAGGGATGACTTTCCGAGAAAGTACCAGAAAGATGCATCTCATCTGATTTGATATTCTTGATAGTAAATACAGTTAAAATGCTTCAGTAGGTTTATTGAGATTTTAATTTGTTGATGTTGCTGTTTTGGTAGGTTTGTTCATTTTATCATTATTCTTAATGATATTATTATTTATCATATATTCTGATAATGATGTTTTTTTTAAGCTTTCCCCTAGAGTTCAATCACTGCTAATAATTAACCCAGCTGGCTAGAGGTGGTCTGTATACAGTGTTTGGATGCGTTTCCCTCCTGTAATAAAACCTCACTAAATAACAAAGTTTCCATGAAAACCAACCTCAGCACACGAGCACAACCTTATTTCCGAATCTTGCTAGTGTGTACCATGAGCTAACATTTAGCTTTTATGCATTTATCAACTGGCAGCATTCATTGTTTTTGTACTGTAATCCTGAACCGGTTTCAATAAAAGGGAATAATTGAACTGGTTGAACATCAGTTGTTTGTACTTGTCATGCAGGCTTCTGCTCTCAAGACTCTTAAAGACTTTTGACATTTACCCACCCAGATGTTGGAACTGCTGTGGACCACAGAAAGAGACATAATGAATACTGTTGTGGTCTATATAAGTCTTTTTGAAGGCATGCCATACATTTTCAGTCAGCTCAGTTGCAATCATTTAAGTCAGTAATTTAAGCATGAGAAGCTGATTGGCAGATAAACTGGATTATTTCATAAAAAAAAGAAAATAATAATAATAATTTTGATTGACTGCACATGAAACATATTGTCATACAAGTTTGTAATAACTTCTGAGTTATTACAAACTTATAGTTCATTTTCTATCAAGCTTCTTTCTCTGAATGCGTTCAGAAAATGTAACTAAGTTAAAACCAAATAAATGTAAGTTTATAATTTGGTACTTGTACTTTGTCTCACAAAGAGACCATAATGTACTGTGACATGTTTAAATCAATAAATGAATATCTACTGAAATATGAAAGAATTCAGGCCGCACTTCTCATCAGATAACATAAAACTCTTTATTTACATAATGCCCTTAAACCATTTTGAAAAGCATTTTGTCTTTTACTATTATCAAAGTTTCCCCATCTGCATGGTTTCTGGTTTTACCGGTCAACCTTCTAGCTCACATAGCAAGCTTCTCAAGTTTTTTTTGCTCCCCTCTCTAATATATGTATATATTTTTTTCCCTTGCGTTTATCTTGTCTCACTAAAGGCCTTCTGATACTCATGACATTTCGATGTTTATGTTCTGATATGTAGAGTTTCAGGTTTTGTGTATGTCTGTCTTTGCTAAATGAAGTGACAAAGAACAAGGCCATTATGAATGGAGTTGATGAGTCAGAGGGATGTCTCTTTAACCAGTCTAGATAAAAATTACTCTGGATTGATACACCAGAACCATTGGCCACAGGTCTTTTGCGAACAGTAAAATTGTTTGGCAGTTTTTTTTTTTTTTTCTTTATGAATGCCACATTATGGTGGTTCAATATCAGTATACTTGAGTAGAAATATTTCATTCTGGCTTTGAACTGGCTGGTAACTTGTCTTCAGTGCAGTTGAAAACTGTAAGAAAACATCTACAAAAGGCGTAGTCTTCATTTACTTGCCCTTATTTAGTTTCAAACCTATATAAATATTTTTCATCTGTGAAACAAAAGAAAAATGCCGAGGTCTGAAACAGCTTTGACTTTCCTTGTATGTACAAATCTCACTTTATTCAGAATATCTTCTTTTGTGTTTTGCAAATGACATGAGTGTGATTTATGAATCATGATCATTATTATCACAAATCAGTGATTTATGATTTTGGGTAAACTGAAGTGTCAAAAAAAATTTAATGTCAAGAGTTTATTGTCATTTTCTTCTGCATTTTTCCATTTCTCTTGTTATTTCTCCATTTTCTTTTTGACCATTGAAATTTTCATTTACACTCTTACATGCCTATGGATATCATGTTTTAATATTCAAATGACATCTTGACCAAATGGCAACACTGAGGTAAGCCAGCTTGGACTGGACTTCTTAAACACTGCTGATTAACAATTGTGCTTTTCAAAAAGGATCCGTCTATGTGCAAAAATAATCCACTGATGGATCTGCTTGATATATGCAGCTTTTAAATGGTTCCATATCTGTGATAGCACTCAGTGAAGAGCATGAAGTGATGACCAATGTAGTCAATCACACACGCGTCTATTGAGCATTCAACAGCACTCAAATGTAAGCAGGATTTGGATGTTTTTAAAAATGACCGTACCGAATGGCATCACAGTCTGTACTTTCAACAAAACCATACTTTACTGTGGCACTCAAGCCCTCTCTAAGATCAGCACGCCCATTAAACCAACCAGACAACAGATATTCAGTTTTTGTACCATCTGTCATTAGAATCAATCAATTATAATGAGCAATAAAATTTAGCATCAAGGAAGCACTTTTTTGGATCTGTTTCCGTGGCACTTTCTATGTTTATCTCTCTCATTCTTTCTCAACATCCTCTGTGAAAGCTTTTGTGCTGCTTTTTCTGTATTCTTCTGCTGTCTCTTCTCTTTTTGCTCCATCTGCTCTCTACTACTCACACACTGAAATCAGACTAATGCTGCTTGAAATATAAGCTCTGCCAAGAAAATATTCCGACTCTACATCCCGTCCACAGTCATGTGGCTGCACCTGTTCTCTGTCCACATGTGTTGCCCATTTGTGCTTGCACACACATAAATACATCTGTTTGTACATTTAGGGCTGATAGGCCTTCTAGTTTTCATCAAAACATATACATATATTAAATATTGGCGTCATAAAAAGTGTGGACATAGATATGTTAACAGTTAAAAAATGCCTAATTGGTTACTTGGGATGTCAATTTCTACAAATTTCCGTAATCCATCATCATTTAAATCAACAATCAAATAATCATTAACCTTTTCTTTTTTTTTTTTTTTTTTTTGCAAGATTTCAGTGTCAATTTTGGGCTAATATATCCCCAGTCATTAAGATAAATCATTTGAATATCACAGCAGCGATCAAGACTCAGACCAAGCAATCTTTTTTCTTCTATTTATTGTCTTCTATTGTCCAGTTTTGGTTCTGTCTGTCCATTTGTCTCTGGCATCAACACAATTTCACCCACAGAACTGCTGCTTTTCAACTGGTTATTTTCTCTCTTTCTGCCCATTCCTTGTAGACCCTAGAGATGGTTGTGTGAAAATCCTAGTAGATCAGAAATTTCTGAAATACTCAGACCAACCTTTCTGGCAACAAGCCTTTCCTACAGCCATACTGCATTCAAAGTCACTTAATCACTTTTTTTCTCCTCATACATCTTCTCAATTTGGCTTAAAACAATTTGTCTTGACCACCTCTATATGCTTAAGTGCATTAGATTGCTGCCATGCAATGGGTATAAGAACAGTGACTTTTAACTTTTAGAAAACCTTCTCAAGCACTATTACAGTCATGCCATTACAAAATTGCATGTTTAAGATCTGGTTTCTTTGAAAATCAATGATCTTCACTGCCTGATTTGTATACGATATAAAGTGGGTCTTAGACCGGACAAGAATAACTTAACTAAATTAGTTACTATTAATTAGTTAATAGTACAGATTATCACCTAGCATTTTGAGTTTGTGTGTAGTGTCCCACATCAGTGAGTACAGAAATTGAGAGATCTTAAATTGTGACACTGTGGTTGCCGGTACACACACACACATTGTTTCACCAGATATGATGAGCATCCCAACAGGTCTCAAATGATTGCAAGATCGTGTGTCGTGTTTGTTGTAGCCTGTAGCCAGCAGTAGAGAATAACTGACTGGTTTTTAAAGGGCAGACCCAGCTGTGCGCTGTACCCACTGCTCTCAGGGCTGTCACTATTAGGCAGCTCTGTTCAGCTAACATTGTCCTTTGTCTCCATGAGTAACATGTGAAATGCTTTTTATGAAATGAAGAGGTCTTATTGTTAGAGAACCAATTATGTGTATAAACACCTTCTATAATGTACTAGTTCACCCAAAAATGTAATTGTCATTTGCGTCCTCCTGTTGTTCTAGGGCTGCACAATATATAGAAAAATTATAGTTATTTTGATAATAGTATATGTAATAAGTGTATCGCAAAGAGGTGGGGGTTGCATCGATGATAAAATCTGTCCAATTAGATGGGGTCTTACTATAGTTATTCATGCCTCCCCAGTAGGCGCTATTATGCTATTGGCTAGACATGGTCCAAAGGTGAACCTAGAGCCTCAGAGCAGAGCTGAATATAAATACTAGAGACAAGCATGAAAAATGACAACACAGAACACAAATCAGAATCTGTTGAGATTTTCAGTCATTCATAGTGTTTTAAATTCTAAATGTTTACACTAGCTTATTTCATTAGATCAGAAGATTATACATGACCTGTTTATTTTAGTATGATCATACATAATTTTTTTTTTTAAGTGAAAGTGGCGTTTCTCAAGGGGAATTTTATATTGCTAAAGATGTTGTTATTGCAATACTAATATTGCATGTTTTCCCAGTATCATGCAGCCCTCTTCCAAACTGTGCTTTTTTTTTTCTTGATGGAACATGTTTGTAGGTTTCAAACTTGAAAAAGAATGCTAAAGTTTTATAAAGGTGGTCCATCTGACCTGGTTTGAAGCCATGATCAATTTGTTTTAGGAACGGTCCAAAATATTTGTGACTTAGAAGTCATTATGCATTTAATAATTATGCATTCTTCAGTGGCATAATTGCTGTGACAGGATTTTTAGGTCACTGGAAACCAGATCACTCCAATTTGTGATGCGCTTATTCAGGAGTATCAAAGTATACATTGGGATGCAATAGACTTGATTTTATTTATAAATCTTTTTTATTAAATCATTGCCTAAATGAAAAACGATGGCACAATGTTTAATATATATACTGCAGTGTTTCATCACAGACATAGACTCCAGTGTTGCAATTTCTAAAAAGAAATAAATGTGTGCATTTTGTGTGTGTGTCAGGGTTGTGCCGATAGATAATAGTATCCTCTATCGACGATAGCCAAAGTTATCGCCGAGAGCTGAGACCTATGACAATTTTAAAGACGATATTTAGCTCTCTTTGCATTTATGTAGACATTTTACATATTTTAATTACATTATTGAATAAAATGAATAGTATTATTATTTTTAATCATCAACATTAATAATAAATGAGCTACAAATAATTTGACAGCTTCAGCTGTTCACATCAACGTCACTTGACCAACACTTTCGGACTGCAGCACCACGCATCTTCAGCATGAATTGAAAATTAGATTAGCCTACTCAAAGGAAAAAATACAATAATTTTTTTAAATTGCAAGGCGATTATAGACATGTATTTGCAATTTCACATAAATTAGCATGCGAAAAATGAATTATTTCTCTTTCTCTCTCACTCTCAACAGCACGTGCAGCGTGCGCGTCAACTGAGGGCAATACACAGCCACAACTTATAGCAAATTAATTTGCAACTTTGTTGCATAAAAATAATAGGTTAAATAACAAAACGGGATTTAATTAACAAACAAGTTAAATAAAACTATTTGTAAAAATGAAACGACTGAAAAAGAAAGAACTAAGAACTGAAACCAGCTCAAATGTTCCCGAATAAAACGTGTTGCGGTCATGCACAATCGTTAGTCATTTGAGACTCCTTTATAACAGCACTGCCGCAAGATTTTCTCGTTTTCACAAATAAAAGTTATTTATCTTTCATTTATATCCATTATTAACAGCCTATTTAAGTTAAGGTGACCTATAACCTACCTGACTGCTTCTTCAAAAATACGGAATATACACGTGTCTTATTTGTTTAATTCGAGCACATTTTTCAGAAAATAGCCAATTTATTTTATTTAAAAATGTTAGGTCTATATTTATTTATATAGGCTATTATAATATATTTTATTTATTTAAACTAGCCTATATTAAATTAAATTACAACCTGCATTTTACCATTCGTTTTGGCTTTAATGAATTATTGAACAGATTAGTGAAGTGACACCATACTTGGCCACACTACACTTCACTTCACTTCACTTATTGAACAGATTATTAATAACTTATCAAAGAACATTTTACTGAGCTCAGTGAAAAGTTTTTTATAGGCCTACAGTAATTTTTTTTTTTTATTAAAGCCATGGCTGCGGCGATTTGGTAATAGCCTATGTCTAAAATGAAACTATTTATCTTATCAGAAAACAAACACATATTCCAAGTACAACATTGTGTTAGATTTTAGCAAATACAAATGTAACCTTGTTGATTATTACTTTTGCGATGATGATGATCAGACCTAAAGTCGCGCTGCACTCACCTGAACAAAAAGAAAATGCCTTCACCGCATAGAAACAGTCACGCTTGCCCAGAGAGTCCTCTGTATCCCATCGATGCATCCTTGTTTCTTCTGTGCATAGATAAATATCATTTCATTTGCTTTCATCCATTTATATTACATCCCTTTTGCGGGAGTCCCGTGGATAACAGAATGGACCCAAAGTCACCATCAAATCCTGTCCCGCACCGCACTGTTGCATCGAGTCTTGTTTGAAATAAATTCGTCCTCAGCCTATTTAGCTGTAAGTTTGAATTATTGTCCAAGATAAAATGTAATGCAAATGAAGTAGATTATTAAATAAGTAAAAAAAAAAAAAATCAACTGAAAGGTTATTAAATACGTTTAGAAATGGTTAAATGATCAAATAAGTAAAGATAACACTGCCATGCCCCCATGCGATAGTATCGTGTATCAGCGATCTCACAGGGGGACGATATGGCGTTCTGAAAATTTCGTATATTGCCCAACACTAGTGTGTGTGTACATTGAACTCTGGTATTAACTGGCATTATCAAACGTAGACATTTCTGAAGATTGTAGGATTTGTTTTCTTTTTTTTCCAAAGGTGCATTCATATTAAACTTGTGCAACATTTAGATTTTGAAACTTGCAGTGCTCCATTTTTATTCAACAAAGTAAAAAAAAATCTATTTGCAGTGATTAGTTTTGATATTATGGAGGCCGCCACGAATAATTAAATGTATGGGAAAACATGTACTTACTAAATTATTTTGAAATGTAGTGCATAAGTTTTATGAACTTCAGAATGTTTTTATGACCCCATGCCTCATTTTTACTCATTTATATGTACATGAGTGATCAGAATGCTATTAAACACTTACTTTGTGTTATTCAATGGCAATGACACAAGGCAAGGCTGTTTTGAAAAGTTAAAACATCTTCTTCCTAGTTTCTGCTGGATTTTATTTTCATTGCATGCATGTTGATCTGTCCTTCATCCCTGCTAGCTTCCATCCCACGGTTAATTGCAAAAGATTTAATTTGCTTTTACCCACTGCTCAAGCACTGGTTCTCTCCGCTTGAGTATGCATCTTAACCATTAGTGTAGAAACGGCAAATCAGCTCTCAAATGAATATTTAAGAGCATCCTTTTAAACATCAGTGCTGCTTTGAATCTGCCAGCAGCTTTTTCCATCCACCCTATTGCCCTTTGGACAGTGGGATACAGCAGCCCGCCATCTCTTGTGTCTTATTGGTCATGGCAGAGTATCTCCGTGGAAACCATGTAAAAGTGTTTTTTTTTTTTGTGTGTGTGTGTGTGTGTGCATGTGTGCTTTTCATTGTCAGGTGTCTACCATGCTCCGGCCGTCTGGTGCTCATCCTGAGCTCATGTTCACGACCTTTCAGAGCTGCTGTTTTTGTTACAGGCAGAAGTGTGGTAGTACTAACCTGCTCTTGATATGAAAGACTTCTGCACTGTAAAATTGATGCTTGGTAGTTTGTGGGGAGGAACGGTGGTTAAATTGAGCCTGTGCTGTCTTTTCAACCGTTTTTAAAGACCCCATAAAATTGCTTGACAATTTTCCTACTCTGCACTTGTGTTCATATATATTAGGGCTGAAATGATTCCTTGAGTAATTTGAGTTACTCAAATCCAAAATATCCATAGAGGCAATTTTTTTTTTTTTTTTTTTTTTTTTATCGAGGCCATTATTATTGACGCACAACCTGCTCTGGACAGGTGATATAAACACAAAAGATGCTGCAGAAGGAAAACGGCACAGGGGTGAGGAGAAAATTCTAACCAAACTGAGAACAGATTTTTTTACCACGTTTGGCATTTCAAACTAATGCATTTTTCACACATGCACAGTCTTCACTGCATGCAATCCATGTTTTTCCTCGCGCTTATATTAACTGGTTACAAACGTAGGCTACAATAGCAGTGGCAATAGCAGGTTGCTTGTGGCCAAAATTAACATTCATTGATGCAAATAAGTTCTAATATCATTATATACGCATCATTAAAATGCAATATGTTCTACAGTTACTAAATATCAAGAAGAAAAAATTATAGTAACCGTATCCTATTGCTAAAATATTGCAATTATGATTTTACCCCTATGAAGTACATTTGATATAGTTGAAGGACAGAGAGGAGAGACACTTGTATATCTGCAGGCAATCAAATGACAGCCAAGGTAAAAAAAAAAAAAAAAAAAAAGGTGATTAGGACAACACTGGTCTTATCGTTTATGTGAAAGGCAGAATTTCTGTTTAATCTGAATTTCCTCTTCACTTCTGTGCTTTTTTCATTATGCAGCATCTTATATATTGCTGCACAATTTATATATCGTTTCAGCATCGATATTGAAATGTGTGAATCTGCAATTGTGACATTGCAGGATCTGCTATGTCCAGTTTGGATTATAATAACCAAGCACCACAGTTTTGTGGTGTCATCGTAAAGTTTTACAATATTAGAGTAAAAGATTCATTTGCATGTGTTTTTAAGACCTATGTAGGATTTCAAGCAAATTTAAACCAAGAAATTATCAAGTTTGTAGCTTTAACGAAGATTAGTTGTATTAAATTATTTATACAATGAAGACTATAGAGTTTTATTTTATATTTAGGGACCGAGCACCGGAACGGTGCGTAGGCCCTATTGGAATTGCTCCGTTTATTATTCTTCTCCGGAATGAATCGTGATTTTGAGAGTCTAAACATGCCTGAAAACTCACGAAACTTTGCACACACCCCAGAAGTGGCGAAAATTTGCGTTTGTTATAGGTTTCGGAAGTGGGCGTGGCAAAATGACATGACAGCGCCACCTATGCACTTTTGACGGACTGGCCCCCAAGCTACAATTCACGCACACGTACGAAAATTGGCACACACATCAAACATGCCAATACCTACAAAAAAGTCTCTTGGAGAGAAGTCTCAAATCCAACAGGAAGTCGGATATTTTTAACTTCCTCTCCCGAAAAAGTGCAGTTTTTGCCATTTCAAGGCGTTGTATTTTAACGAACTCCTCAGAGGGATTTTATCGGATCAACACCAAATATTGTCATCTAAAGACCTTGGCGATGTTAAATTGCGAAGATCTAGAGTTTGCGTCGAAGGGCGTGTCCGTGGCGGCCTCTCAAACTTTGACGATTCGCCACGAAACAGGAAGTTGTTATAACTCAGGCATACATAGTCTGATCTGCTTCAAAATCCATATGTTTGATAACAGTCCTGACCTGAACACGTTTTCATACCAGTATCCAGTTACAGTTATAGCGCCACTTGCTAGCAAAAGGAAATGACATGTTTTACAGTTTAACAAACTCCTCCTATAAATTTTATCAAATTGAATCCATGTTCCACTACTTTAGTCCAAAGGCTTTTGTGATGCTAAATTGTGAAGATCTAGAGTTTTCGCCGAAGGGCGTGTCCGTGGCGGACTGACAAAGTTTAGTCCTTCGCCATGGAGGAACTACTTATAACTCAGCCAAGCAATTTCTGAACTGCCTGAAAATTCACAGGCTTGATGAGATTATTCTCCTGAAGACATCTACATGCCAATATTGAGTCACAGTCATAACGCCACCTGCTGACAGAAGGAAGTTTGGCATAAATCTTTTTTTTTTTTTTTTTCTCCGGTATTTTAAAATATGTTGGCTTAAATTATTATTGTCCACTGTTCGCTGTCATCCTAAGGCCACCGGGCGGCGGTGAGCCTGGGAGCGAGGTACCTCTCATCGCTGCTTGCAGCTTTAATACATTTTTGAATTTTTGTATCTTAACACTGAGTATGTTTACATGAACACCAATAATCCGATTTTTGATTAATTTAATCTGATTAAGGTCATAATCGAACTAAATAGTAATCTGATTAATCTATTCTTAGGGATTATTTTGTAGGGGAGTACAAAATAAATTATATCATGTAAACTTATAATTTCCTTCCTAATAGTTATTCAAGTCATCTGGTGAAATGATATTTATATTACAATATAAAGAGCAGAAACACAAGTAATATCACAATGTCCGTTTTTCCCCCCCCAATATCGTACTTCTATGTAATCTTTAGACATTTTCTTTTATTACTATTTTAAATGTCTGTTGTGGCCTAAAACCCACCAAAATCCAATTTTGGTTTATGAGGTCTTGAATCATTTCTTTTTTTCCTGATAAGGTATACCTACAGCAGAGATTTCTTTCCTCTTTCTCTCTGTAAGGCTCACTATCATCTGTACCTGGCAGCGCCCGCAGAGCCTGGCCCATAATGAAAAGACTCCTCTGTGAAGGGTGTGTGTGTGCGTGTGTGTTTGTGTGCTCCTGTGAATGGGTGTGTGGCATAGTGACTGAATAAAACCGTTCAATGTGTCTCATCTTTCGTAGGCCTGTTTTTGTTCTGTGATGAAATATGCAAGCTATCATATCTGTGGTCACATACCCTTTTCCCGAAGGTTTGTCTGGATATTTCTGCTAGTGTGGGTCATGTCTAATGAATGTGTTGTCGCACACATTTGGCCCTTTATTAGTATGACTCATCACCGTCATGACATCATTGAACACCCTCATCAAATCCCTTCTCTTCCCCAATCCATTGAGGTGTTGCTGCACATTATTTGACAGTAAAGAGATTATTGCTAAAGCTGAAGTGCTTATGGATCTTTTGCTTATTCCCTGGTGGTCAAATTAGCAACACCACAAATAATGGTACTCATTTACTGCTTTTAGGGCCGATATTTGTATGGAGCCTCTCACAAACAAGCAAGCAGTTTATAGATGTGGCAGTACATCAACAACTAGCTTTTTACAATTTGGGGTTGCTTTTTTTCGTGTCGGAGCCATAAACAACTGGATTTTCTGTTAACGTGTCAGGCAGCTGTAGGACAGATACAAACCATTAGCAGCTTTGTTGATGCTGAAAAACAGCATTCGTTCAGCGTCGTGTCTGAGTCCACTAGATCCTTTCAGAGGTGCACCCAGCTCTGTGAGTTCATCATCTCCACCAGAAACTATACCTGGATGATGGAAGCTTTCAGCAGGGCTTCTGACTGAGCCGAGCCCAGTTTGATGAACTGTTGTCCGGTGTCGGCAAGAGGATTTCCCCTCGGGGCACCGACAACAGGCACTTTGTCATAATCACACCCCTACAAGAGAAAGCTCCTAATTGGTTAACGCGGCGTGAATGTCCGCTGAAGTTCAGATTTTTCAACCCATCAAACGCACAAAACGCTCAACTCGCACCGCTTCATTCATGCCACAGTATGTCTATTCGCGTCTTTGCATTGACTTAACATGTAAATCACTGGCGCTTGACGCTTGATCCGCGTCTGCTGTGAACGCAGCATAATGGCCATTAGTTTTCTAACTGCTACATGAAGTATTTGGCATTATTTTGATTAAAGTATACACGTTTGTCTCTGTGACAGTGGAATTATTTACCTGTTGTTTAATTTACATTTTTATGAGAAAAGGCACATTACATAACACGAGCCTGTTGCATAATCTCAGTATAGCACATTGTAATTGTTTATCATTTGTTGTAAATGCAGTCACAGGAAAACAGTTATTTTATTTTTTTTTCACTAGGGAAAAATTATACTGTATTGTATGACTTATTTTTATAAAAGTAATACTTTGACAAAGTCTTACTGAACCCAAACTATTAAAATGTAATCAGGCCTCGAAATTGCAACCGTTTTGGCCGCATGTGCGCCCGAAATATTATCTATGTGACCTCAAATTATATTTGGGAGCATTTGTGCGAGTGCATAAAATTGTTGCTGTGCGACCTGTTTTCACTGCAAAATGTTCACCGTATGTGCGCATATTTAGGAGACATTCATGCAGAATGCATCTTTGCACTTAAAAACGCCAAACGCAGCGCTCAAAAATGGTTTAAAACAGTTGACATGACTACTTGCTGCAGTAAACAAATCCCGTAATGCTTGGCCCGCTTTAATTAATAGCCTGTATGTTTTGTAGCTCTAAAGTATAATCTAAACTTGAAGTATAATCTTGGTAGACTGTTTTCAATAAGTTCTTGTCCAGTGTCATGAACACCTGAAAAAGATATGTACAGTTATTGATCAAAATTCCTTGTGCTAGTATACTTACCATCATCTGTAATTTCTTTTGTTCTACACAATATTAATTGGTTTTATTTATTTTTGGATGGATGTCTATGCTCATGGAGTGGTGCTGCTTTGAGCTCTGTGCCTGTGCTGTATTACACTTTCTGACTTTAGTTACTGGTATCTCATGTCAGAAGGTTGTGCTCGTGTTAGATTTGAAGTTGACTTGTAATCCTGAACCCATTTAAAGCACTTAATCCTAAACCTGTGGACAGACTTTAGTCCCAGGATGAGGTGTGTGTGTGTGTGTGTGTGTGTGTGTGTGTGTGTGTGTGTGTG
>CAIGQV010016547.1:6366226-6391989 GCA_903798115.1 Danio jaintianensis
TATTTATATATATATATATATATATATATATATATATAAAATTTAAAACATATTGCTACTTATAGAATACAAACAAGCAAAATATTAGCAAAGTGCACACATTTTCATTGGTGCTAAATAAGAGGCACAAGAGTATATGTACAGCGAGTTTCCCACACAACAATTAGAAATTGTGCTTCATATTTCAGGTGTCATATTTATAATAAATGCTCTTTGCAATCTGTCCTACTATTTTATATTTAATGATACATTTTTTCATTCCTTTTTGTCTTTAATGCTGTTAAATGTAAAGGATTTGTTGTGGATTGAGGGAAAAGGAAAATACACAATAATGTTTCCAAAAATGTTTAGAGCTAAATATTTGAAATTGTGAGTGAATTATGAAAATGTTACTTGTACTGCAGTGCTCATCTTTTTTTTGTTTTTTTTCTCAGCAGTGCAATATGACATAGTGTAAGGTAGGGCTGTACTATATGTGCTGGGAAAATATGTGATGCTGTTGTTCAGTGTTGCGATTTAATGATATTTTCATGATTTCATGATTTTCATGAATACTGTTTTATCAGCAATTTGTAATAATTTATTTATGTAATGATCATACTAAAATGAACAGGTAGATATTCTGAGCTAATTAAATCTAAAAAAAAAAAAAAAACATCAAGGTGCAAACATTTGGATTTTAAAACACCATGACTGACTGAAAACATCAGCGGAAATTCTGATTCTTATTGGCTGTTGTCATTTATTTTCATCTCTAGGTTAACCGCACCTACTAGAGAGGTGGCGATGAAGATTATAAAGGCCCCATTTGATTGGTCAGATTTGGATATAAAAAAAAAAACAATGCATGTAGCACACACATGCTTTGCACATAAAATGAATTCAATCTATTGCACTTCTCCGCGAGATGGATATTGCGTATACTCTTATCGCGATAATGATAATTTTTCAATGTATTGTGTGCAGCCCTGGTGTAAGGTATACTCCATTGTGACTTATTCATGGTAGTTGACCCTCCCGTCTCATCCATAACCTTTATTATGTGCTGGACAGCTTTTTAACATATTCATCCTCATCTCAACATTTTTTTATTTTTTTAATTATAGTCAACAAGACCCAATACATGCTTGCTTTCCATCTTTCATTGGTCCTCACACATTACCAGCATGCTGGTTAAACTGCACTTGACTGCACTAAATAGTGTATTTTAAGATGACCTTGACTCATTAGTAATTAGACTTACAATTGCAGTTTGTTTGTATCAAATGTGATTTAAACATTCATTTCCAAAGATGAATGCAGTTGTTTTATTAAGTATAGCCATTGCTCTGAATAGATAATGTAAATGTATTTTTATATATCTTAGAATGTTGTTATTAATGGTCCATTTTGTTTGTTTGCTTTTAACAGACAGTCGCCACAACTGTTCAGAGATGAACGTAATTAACAGTGACCCAAAATGTTGTTTGTATTGGGTGAAAATGTTTGGCTTCCCACTCACTGCATGTTTAGTGCTCCGCGTTGCAGCTGGTAACACGAGCCCACGCATGTTTTGTTTTTTTGACAAACATTTGATCCTTTTATGCATCACTAATGAGTCTCGTTTTGGTAATCAGTGTAGACCTGAATTTAAACAAACTTCATATGTAAGCTGCTCATGTTTTGGTTTAAATTCTACTCATTGCAAACTTCACATATTGCTGTAATAGAAATATGAATGACAGTATTGTAATGTAAATTGGTGTAACCTTGTTTGCTAATACTCTGCACTTTTATCACAAGGTATTGATTTTTTTGCAGATTTTTTTTAATATAGGGACACTGGAGCATTTTAAAGCAAGATGATCAGCTGGTTTGTTTATAATCTGAAATACGAGCGATCCGCTGATGAATCGACTGATCTTCATGGCTTTAAAACGCTCCAGTGTCCCTGTATCTGTGGTTGCACTCAGTAAACATTGGTGAGTTCGGTGAACTGATGACCTTCATGACCAATCACAGTCATTTCTGTTGAGAACGTGAACATAATTGCAAATCAGCAGTGTTTAAGAACGCGCTCAAATGTTAGCAGGAAATGGACGTTTTTAAAATTTCAGTACCGATTGGTATCAAATTCCAGTATGGTGACAACACTAGCTCATTTTAAATAAGTTTGAACAAGCAACAAAAAAATGTTTTTGAGTGTGTGAAATTTGTGTAAAACTAATTTTTCGCAGTTTCATTTTAAGAGCTGTGAAAAGATGTGTTCAATTAAAGCTTATTAGATCGTCTCCTTAAGTAGTCATCAAAAACACATCACAGATCTCTTATGCTGGCTTGACGTAAGGCTGTGCAGCCAGTCAGGAGTTGAAACATGCAGAGCCGCGTCACGTTCCCACCCGGATCTCCAAACATCTGGAGCTGCTTAAAGCAGAACTGATGGCCCTGGAAAATTGCACCCACACCCATTGCATAACTCCTCACACTTGTTCTCCTTCTCTTACACTCACTTGTTCCTGCATGTTTGTTTGTTTTTTTATAGCAGGTTTGTTTTCTTTTCTCTCTTTCCATTTTCGCCTCCTGCTCTTTTTATGTAAAGACTCCAGATTTCCACATGGGATTCACCTCTCTTTATTCACTGACTCCTCCCTGCTTGGCACAAACTCCCGTTTACATTTTTGCTTCGTTCACCTACAAATACAGTCATAGCTCAGCCCACACAGAATCTGTACAAGTTTTACTGGGTCTCTGGAATTCTTTTGAGTGGATTTATTAAAATAGCTTAATGCAGCTGGGAGAATCATATGAGGAAAATATGTTTGAATCATAGTTCAAATCTTGCAGTAATCCTGTAGAGCTTTCTTGAGATTTTTTTTTTTTTAATTTAGACCATTTGTGCTCTGAATCCAGTGTTAGTCAGTAAAATTCAAAGATGCAACATGCCTTATGTAAACAATTTTAGGATGGCTCACTCAATTTGCTGGTTGAGGACTCAATATATATTTTTCTATATATATGCGCCATTTGTATATTTTTTTTATTTACATGGAAACTTAGATATAGGGGAAAAAAGAATTCTGTTTTTCCTCCATTAGCAGAAGTGGTTTGGACTTGGGCCATTACAAAAATGAAAATATTTTGTGTTTGTTACGTGTTATTTATGTGGAAAATATTCTATGTAGGTCTAATATTTTTATTCCTTTTATTTACTTTATTTAGTTTTTTTTTTAAGCATATGCGTATGCGTAAGCGTATGCAACATGTCTCTTTTTTTTACTTTTTAAAAAAAAAGCTAAATTGAAATTAATAATTGTTTAAAAAAGGGAAAAGCCTAAGTAAACTAGGCGTCCTCTTTCCCTGTGCTGCTGATAATAATATCATATATCGGTGATCTCACAGAGTAAGTTGATTATGAACAAGTATCTTAACAGCTCTAATTAAATCAAATGCTAATTGTAAATGACATTGTTGTAGCTGGCCAAATTTGGCACTGCGTTAACCTCATCACACATATCATAGTTTATAGGTGCTATTTCTGTTCAAGTAGCAGCAAGTTTAACAGCAATCTGTTTATGCAAAACAAATGTCTACATGCAAGAGTTTACATGCAAGCCTTATCGGTTACTGAAACTCTAGTTGACTCAGTATTTATTCTACAACATTTACTGGGAATATTTATGTGTTTGAGGTTGTGTTGCAATCATCATATCTGTACTCACGCAGCTGATCTTGACACTGACCCGTAGTTGTAATTGCGAAGATTAAACCCCTGTGGTTTGTTTTATATATTTTTATTTATATATATATTAGTCTGAACTTTTTAGAGATACGACAAGTTCACTGCATTCAGACAAAGGCCGATTGGATGTTGTTTGTTGATCTGGAATATTTAAACATTAGGCGCTGTTTAGATCTACCATATTTGCTGAAGTTAAACATTAGCAAAGCAACCCCCAGGTCTTTTGTTAGAATTGAGCCATGGTCGTGTATTGTGGTCAATAAGGAAACATGCTTATTATCAGACCCTCCAGACCCTCTTCTATCAGTACTAACACCCCCCGCGCATGACTGTGTGTGTGTGTTATTTACTAGTTCACTGTGTTATCTAGCAAACCATGACCTCCCTCACAAACAGAGCGGTGGGGAGATGTATGTGAGAGGGTTTGAGCGTCTGGTCAGTGCTGTGGAAATCTGCTGACCAACAGTAATGCGCTGGGAAGATGGGAGAACAGACTTCCTGTATAAAAGAGCAGGCACACTGTCCACACATGCCGCACATTCTCCTTTGTAAAAGTCGGCTGCTTGGAGTTTAAAGCATGGCTAGGCCCACGTGGAATCTACGGCTGCAGAAATCTGCAGATTTTTGAGCCCGTCGTTGAGTATTTATTTACTTATGTATTTGTGTAAATATATAGTTATTCAGTTTTTATATTCATTTCTGTAATATTTTCTGTCTTTTAGTAGAAATATCATGAGGGATTTGCTTCATTTAACAAATAAGTGGTTGTAATTAGATTTGCATTGTAAACCTTAAGTTACGTTTATTTTTTTATTTTTTTATTTTTTTTAAGTTTGTTAAATTTTTAGCTACTATACTTAAAATAATTCTGCATACATTCTCAAAATCTCAGACTGACAAAATCAGCTGACATTTATTATAGCCGATTCTGTCTGGCCCTGATGATGATGATGATAATAATAATATTTGTTTATGTTTGTGCTATACAAATAAAGTGTATTAGGAAACAACATCAATATCAGGTAAAATATAAAACACAGATGAGCAAATACAAAAACACAAAACAAAAGTGTTTAAGCAAATAGAAAAAAATAAACAACAAATATATAATTATGGCTTATCCTTATGTAAGGACTTATGAAATTTGGAAAACACGTTAAGAAGGTGCTGAGATTACTGCAGTGTTAAAAGGAATGTGCAATAATTATTATCTAAGTTAATATTGTAATTGCTGACAATAGGACATTGTTACTCACTTTGAAATTAAATGCATCTTGAGATTTCAAAACCACTTACTGTGTGATGAATGCAGTTGGAATGACACTATAATTCATACCTGTATGTAGTTTTTTAAAACAGGCTGCTATTTATGCTGTTTTTTGAGCTCGCACATTTTAAGTCACTGGACATAATGCATTTTTGGACCCTTTTTTTCTTTTTTTTCTTTTTAACCCCATGCAACTCCCAAACAATGCAATAAAAGCAATTTCAAGTATGCTTAAACACTATATTCAATCTTTTAAGTTGGCATGCCTGTTTTTTCCTCTCCTCTCTTTCCATTCTCTCTCCATCTCTTTATTTTCCTCCATGTCTGCCTGCTACAAGTCATGTGACCTTGAAAAGGGGCGGGACTCTTTCTCTCTCTCTCTCTCTCTCTCCCTCCCTCTTTCTCTCAGCACATCAAACTCTTTGTTCTCCAGACGACGCCCATATCATGTCTGCAGCAGAGCAGCTCTGTCCCTGGCCTTGAAGTCGGCATTCATTCCAACCTTCACACAAATTCACACTTTCTCATGGTGATTACAGATGCCGATTGTATTTTTACTGTTTTTTTGGTTTCCTTTGTTGTTGGTGCCGATGTTATTAAAACCACCTTAACTCTACTATGATAGTGCTTAGATTCTCAAGGTTGTTGCACGCGTGCAGGTGTGTGCATTCAGTCTGCCCACCTCAGCTGTCTGCACATTACCCACGTAATGATCACCGCAAGCTTGATTTCCTGTGTTTTCATTTTGCTCCTCCACCTCGTTCTGTCATTTCCTGAAAAAGTAGGGTGGATGTGTGCATGTCAGAGGTGAAGGAGTTCATCGTAAAGGCAATTACCATCAATAATACTATTCTTTTTTTTTTTTATTATTATTATGCAACTTTTCGCTGTAAATTATAAAAGTCATAAATCCTATTTGCATATTCAATTAAAACAGAGCTGAGAAGCCATATGCTTAAATAATCAGTACCTTAAGCAATATAATAAAGATCAAACAATATTACAAAGCATTGTTCGGGAAAAAAAAAAATGATTGCAGTTTAGGAAAACAATCATGAATGTTTCTTGTCAGCATTTTTTTTTTATTATCCATTGTATTGTTTTTTCAGCTTGTTTTCACTAATGTAGCATTTTTTTTATTAGATGGCATGATACTAGCAATTGGCATGGCATTATGGTCATGGCTTCAGTTAGCAAGGAATACATGTACTGATAAGACATACGTTGAATACTTAATACCTTCTTACGAATCATACTTATTTATACCTCTATACAAGTTACAAGTATAAGTCTATACTAGGGCTGCATGATATTGGAAAAACCTGACATTGCAATATTTTATTTTTCTACGCTATGTATTGTGATTATTGAATATAGTTTCACCTGATGAAATTAATAGGTGTATTTGGAAAGATGATTTTGTAAGGGAGTGTATCTACAAAAACATATAATAAAGCAATCACAAACATTGAGAAATACAGTAGAGCAATGATACTGTACAAATAAAATATACATTGCTTTATGATTTTCTGGAAGTCAATATTCAGATACATAAATGTAATATTCCAATGTAAAATAACACTGTATAGTCTTCATTGTACATATATACATAAATACAATCTTTCTTAAAGTAAGAAATGTAATTTCTTATGCGTGAGCACTTTAAACTGACTTAAAGAATGAAAACACATAAATGATAAATGGTAAATGTTGCAATGACTCAAGTGTGGTTCCTGGTCAATTATAATACAAATTCAGCATTGCAGATCCTGCGATGTGACTATTGCATGTGCGCACATTGCGATATCGATGCAAAAAAGATATATTGTGTGGCCCTAGTCTATACTTTAGCTTATAGTTATGTAATGCATTTGCATTTTATTTCCTTCATCGTATTAATGTACATTATTAGGGTTATTTGATGTTGATGAAACATGATAATATGCTATATGATATTTGAAGTAATGTTAAGACCAACATGTTTAGTGTTATTTCAGGGGAGCATCAGTCTTCAGACTTCTAAAAAGTGAACAGCCGTGTTTTACTGTTAGATAAAGCAAATGAGACTTTTAAATAATGTAAACAAACAAAAATAAATAAAAATTTTATCACCACCACTTTCCACTGGTACAGTATTTACCCTATTCTAGACGTACAAGGGTGCAGCGATTGGAATCTTTTTTTACCCTTCCATTTGATTTTTAGACATTAAAAACAGCTTGCTACGCTGCTTGATGTTGCAAACTGACATTCTCATATGATATTATTCTACTTTTTATGTATAGTCATGAACACACTTGTTTGTAGAGCAACTAGTTGGACCGTTTTCTGCCGTTTATTATTCCTAGTCATTTTTCCCATAGGCAACTGAATCAGAAGACGAGTGCACTTCCGCATTTTAGAATAAGGTCAATATAGTTTTATCAAACTGAAAGCATGAAGAACAATAAGGAAAATAGAAACACTTAAGCCAGGGGCCACTTACTCTGCAGTCTTATTGCTTTCTTACCATGACTTTATTGCTTGGTCGTAAAGCATTTCAGCACCCATACTGAAATCTGTACAGAATTTGACCATCAAACTCTTTTTGGTTTCAGAGAAGCGCATTGAAATGTAACTACATTTCTTGACGTGCAGAGATTTCTTTCAGAGAGTGTGCTAGTGGCTGGCACACAAAGATACGTTTGTATTAAATCACTCATTATTTCACACCATTGCAATTTGTATATCACAATATGCACATATAAGCCAATTTCTATATATTTTGTAGCCCCTATGCATAATTTTTTTATAATGCTGTGTGTGTGTGTTTATCTTTTTTACACATCTCCTTTTCCTTTCCTCCGCTTCAGTGATCAAAATCCCCAAGGACTATATGCATTACAGAGAAATACTCAGTAGTGTTTTCTGACCTTGAGATGGGACGCTCCTGTCCTTCCACTTGTTCCCACTTTAGCTAGACGGTGATTGTATTTTAGCTGGAGTGCTAATGTTAGGCTTTATCATGGTGCGTCTGTTGGAATCATAAGAGGAAAGATTCTTCTGCTTAGTTGTTTGTTTTTCTTCATTGTCGTTGATAGCCAGATCCATTGCACTTCACTTGGGGACATTTCTTAGAGGTTGTTATGATTTTAAGCACTTCACCGGAAAGCATTGTCATGTGATGTTTGTATCGTTTTTAGTCATCATTAGTCAACTTTTTTTCTTCTCAAGGAAATGCTAGCTTAAAGGTGAGGTGTAGAATCTTTAATTACTACAGACTTTTTAATTAGATCATCCTTCCTGAAATGCTTGAGATTTAAGTTGTAATGTTCAAAAATGTTATGTTATGGTAAGACCACTGCATCAGAATTAAGCCATATAAATAAACATCTTGTTAGTTATTTGTAGTCTCTGCTTAAGTGGTGATTGGGAAAATAATTTAGTTAAAACAAATCTTACTCTCAATAAGTACAACAGTGAAATTATGCAAACAATCATGAACTGAGATTTGGTCACAGTACTTTTTTGATATGATCTTTGGCAATTTGGATTTTGTGGATTTCTTTAATAACCAAAGGGTTATTAAAGTCCTTGAATTGCATTTGGAATAATAAAGAAATTAGTCATTCATAATGATAATATTTAATGCTATAATCAATGCAGTTTTACACCTCTAACAGGAGCTGGTTGTATGTATTTGGCTTTGTGGTAATTTTGTCTATGTTTGTTGAAAAGGTGGAAAAGTTGGTGCAGATTTTTTTATACATTAGGCTTGTTAAAGACTTGTTGTTCTGACTTAGTTTGGCATTGGTCTTTTTTATGATGACCCACTTGGTATTCATAATATTTAGCCGGTTAATGATGAGATTTATGTGAATGGCATTTCTGTTTGTATGTGTGTGTGACTGTTTTAAAAGGCTTGTGATTTTTTTCCATTTTAAATGCTTCTGTTTTGTTTCAAATGGAGTATATAATTGTTTGCCAACGTTTTATCAAATCTCTCTGGGAAATAGGCTGTTTCTAATGCTAATTGGCTGTTTTTTTTTTATCACTGACAGTGTATGTGATGGTTGTAAAATGTGGTAGGCTAGTTGGTTTGTTGATTTCCATTGTGGCTTTATTTCAGTTGCCTTGATAAATGCAGTTTTCTTTTGTTTTGGTTAATTTCCTGGTGAACAGGAAGTTCATCTTTCCTTCATCTTTAATCAAATCCTTAAAGGTAACCCCACGTAATAACTTGAGTGACTTAATGTAAAAAAAAAAAAAAAAAAAAGAAGATCTATCTTACTGAAATCTGTAGTAGAAAACCAATGGAGATTTACATTATTTAAAAAAAAAAGCACATTTATTTTGGACTATGGGGGATGCTGTTATTTTAGGTACCTTAAAATGGATGTTCTCTCTGAGCTACGAGCGGTACCTGTTGCTGTTTTTACCACAGTACCACAAAAAAACTGATGTATTGCCACATTGCACAGCTTTTAGTTGTAATCTTCAGTCAAAAGTTTAAAAGTCTTAATTACTAATGTCATTCCCCCCCCCCCCAGTTTACATGCTTTCAGATTAAAAATTTTTCCCACTTTATTTCCCTTTTTTTCCCCGGATTTTTACATGAAATACACGTCGAGAAAAGGACGAAAGAAGAAATGCTATATTTACTGTTATTCATTTAGCAGATGCTTCTTATTTAAAGCAATTTACAAATGAGGATTAAAGAAGCACTTCAAATCCCCAGAGAGCAGCAGTAAACAATAAACATGCAGACACTTGTCAACATCCGTCTTTGTTGCTGCATCAGTCAGAGCTGGAGAAAACTGTACTGCAGTCAAACTGACCGGTTGCCAGGTCTCTGCATGAACTTTTGCTTTCAGTGACTGACTAGCATTGGCAAGTTTACATCCTGTCATTTTTTTACAGTGCACATTTCTCTTTGTGGAGAAAAACTGAGGGTACAGCATTTGGTTTTAAGTGTGTATGCTTGTGTCTGTCTCCACCTGTGCTCTTTCGGTACCTGTGCTTTGCTGAAAACCCTAATGTCATCAGACGTAGGGTTGTCACGATACTGGAATTTGTTACCAATCGATACTGAAGTTTTAAAAACGTCCATTTCCCACTAACATTTGAGCGCTACTGAGCACGTTCTTAAACAGTGCTGATTTGCCATTGTGTTCACATGCTCAACAGAAATGACTGTGATTGGCCGTGAAGGTAATCAGTTCACCAAACTCACCGCTGTTTACTGAGTGTAACCGCAGATACAGGGACCACTGGAGTGTTTAAAGTCACGTCAATCAGCTGGTTTGTCTGTAAGCTGACATACGAGCGATCAGCTGATGAATCACGGCTTTTAAAACGCTCCAGTGTCCCTGTATTTGTGGTTACACTCAGTAAACGCGGTGAGTTCGGTGAACTGATGACCTTCACGGCCAATCACAGTCATTTCTGTTGAGCATGTGAACACAATGGCAAATCAGCGCTGTTTAAGAACGTGCTCGATAGCGCTCAAATGTTAGAGGGAAATGGACGTTTTTAAAATTTCAGTATCGATTGGTACCGAATTGCAGTATCGTGAAACCCTAATCAAATGGCATCTTATTCTTTTTACCTCCTCTTATCACTAGGAAAGCAGCAAAGACATATTTTGCTTCATGTTTTGGTGTTGTTGGTCTGAAAATTATGATCTAAAGCAGCACAACGTGGCATTGTATCAGTATTTTGTATTCCCTGTTGTGTGTTGTATTAATAATAGTAACAGGTAGAGTTCCAGTAGGAGTGCAACCATCATCAAAAAAATTATGGTTGCTTCCATAGTCACAAAAATGTGTAAAACTGTGGATTTTTTTTTTTAAATAAGGTTATTTTTACTGTATAATTAATTAATATTCAATTCAAGTTTATTTGTATAGTGCTTTTCGCAATAATTATTGTTTCAAAGCTACTTCACAAAAGGTGCACATTATTGCATTACAATCAAATTCGGAAAAGTTAAGGTTATTAGTTACTAATAACTTTAACTAATTAACTAGTTACTAATAGCTTTTAACAGTTAAAGTTACTAATATAAACGTAGTTAACCTGCAGTTGTATAGCATATAGGTCATGTCCATGTGTACATGTTTAATGAAGTCTATTTGTGTATTAAGTGTACATCAAGAGACATCATTTACTTTATATTAAGTCTTAATGATAGCAAGGCAATTAAACAGCAAGTGTGCTGCGTTGTATTTACCCTGCAGGGGTGTGACGTGTCACAGTGGGCATGTATTTCCATGTCACGTCCAGCTGTGAGATGTGTTCTAATAACACGACGTGCCTTTGATCTTCACACACAGTCTTTTGTCTTCATTCTCTGGCCACTTCCTGCTTCCTTTTGAGGACAGCAGCTCAGGAAACATCTCATCTGTGCTCATTTAGTCTCTTTGCACCAGGCTCGTCACTCAGGTTTATTCTCGCTCACACACGCACATACACAAAGACTGTTTCGAAAGGTCTGTTTACCCAGACAGAGAATCGTGTCACATTCCTCTTTACATGTGAAGGTGCACCACATTCATTGATGTTCACATGGCGCCTCTTTTGGCCATCTGTGTGTATTACAGCATGTGTCAGTCCCTCCCCCACCCTCAATCCATATGGAAACATTTTTAATGCCCCAAAATACAAAGCATTAGCAGTGGTGGAAACATGGCATTCCAGTGAAGAGGAAGAAGGCTGCTCATAGTGTTTAAGCTTGTTCCAGGAAATCATGAAATGTTTACGGAAGACTCATTCCTGTTTTTCCTCGGTCTTTTTGGAGTAGTTTATAGGTGTTGTCAAAACTAATATGCTCTTTGTCTGCAGAATTTGAGGTCTGATCACCTTTTTTCAGCTGTGTAAGGATTATTAATAAGAATATTATAAATAGGTCTAAATTATTACTTGGTAAATATCTAAGTATTTAATATAATTAAATTAGATACTTGGTTTACTTCTGTATTTATTCATATATTCACACATTTAATCAATTTTCAATAAATTTTTGTATAATTTGAACCTTGTTTCTATTCATTTCATAATGATTCAATTATTAATAATTATAATTACATTATTAAATAATTTCAGAATGATAATCTAATGATTAAAATAACAATAGCTGTTCTTGATAGTTTTATTATTGTTTTTCAAACTGTATGTTGCATGTTCATTTATAATTATTATTATTATTTTTATTATTATTATTATTTTTTTTTAAAGACAACTTTGTTTTGATTGCATTTAATTATTTTGCCAAGAAAAATGCCCAATATGTTAGTGCATGTCTATTATTATCATTATTATTTTTTATTATTAATTTACATTTTCATATTAATAAAATTGAAGTCTCAAATGGTGAAACTGTTATTTTTAGAGGCCTGTGCGTGCGTGCGTGCACATGTCGGGGCCTAATTTTTCTGTATGTGTGTGCAAGCTGTAACACAGATACATGCCAGATTCCCTCAGGATCACAGGTTGTGGGCTCTTATCTGGGCCAGTTATCTTCCCTTTCTCTCTGTAGTATTACAGTTGGGCATTTCAGAAGTGCCCATACTAAATGTCTTTCTATGGTGTTACTGACTCAATTCAGGACCACATGCTGCCTGCCTGAATTACATGCTTTCAGACAAGCACTTTCAGAGTTTCTAGAATCTAGGGAACTAGCACCTTGCCTAAATGTGGTTCTTTAACTACATAAAAACAAAATGTAAAATGACTGGTTGTCTATAACATATGGCATATGATTGCTCAATAACATGCAGTGGCCACAAACAAATCTTGCACCACTAGCAATAAATTGTCCGGCTGGCTTGGCAAGCGTTGGTGCCTGCTGCCTTTCTCCCATTGAAAACGAACTGAAATCTTGTTATTGATGTAAAACAATCTTAAAAGTTGGCCTCTGTGTGCATCTGAGAGCGGAGCCCACTGGATCTAAACAAAAACACAACAATCCTAAGGGATGAAATGAGGCTTGTTTGTAGGTTTATTGATTTGAAAGGTGAAATCACGAAATCACATACAGTTTATTGCTTTCACATGAAAAGGAGAGTGAGGCTACAGATAAGCTTTTGTTTATGTCAGGCTCCTCTAAAGCACAATTCCAGCCTGTAAAGACTGCTCATATCAGACTGTTAAAAGAAAACATGATCTGTGTGTTAGTAAAAATTTCTCTTCTCGTCATTCTCTTCAGTGGTTGCTATGATGCTTTTCGTTTTTCTTTTTTTTTATCACTTAAATCTCTTGCTTTTTCCTCTGTGATTCAGGGGAAATCATGAGTCATGTTGTGCTTTAGAAAGCTTCAGAACTGAGCTTTTGAAAGGACTTGCTTAATGTACACTGATTTGACTTGATTTCCGTTTCCTTGCTGAATGTATTGAGATACCAGAAGTTACTCAATGTGCTTTGCCTAATGTAAAGGGGTCAGAGGTCAATTGTGTGTATTTGTGACATAGTACTTGACTGTTGTTGTTTAGACTGGCTTGCGACAAGTGGCTTGCAAAGTTTTCATGCGCACAAATAGCTAGAGGAAGCTTTGGTTGGAACTGATGTTGTTGGTTAACTTCCTGTCACATTTTGTTTCTTGGTTTTGTTTTCTCAGTGTCCTGTGGAGAGACAAGAGCTGTAAGATACGAGAACATTACATATTTTTATTGTTTAATGGACTCTTTACAGTAAAAAAAAAAATCTTGGAATTTTGAGAAACTGAATCTGCAAATGGTTTATATTATTTAAGTACATGCACTAACTGACTTTGTTTTTCTTATATTTGCTTCCATTTCTGTTTGAATATTTCTCAGAGTTTTAGTATTTTTATTTACTTTCTTATTACTAGTCTTACTTAAAGAATACCTGCTTGCTATAACACAATAAAAACTTCTACCACACTTCCTTAAAGTTAATCTAAGCTTTTTTTTTTGGGTTGTCATGAAGACGCTTGAGTTTCCAAGATTATGTGATTTGATGGTAATATTTCTTGAATGAAAAGTCCTGGTGAAGTAGATGGAGACTGTGTGTTCATTTCCTCATGGAGAGTGACAGATGCTAAAAACACAAGCGTTACGCAAGCTTGACCGTGAAGTAAACACAACTGTATCAATCACTCATGCAGAACATGCAGACTTTACGTTTGAAGTTGTGTTTCTGTGGTTGCTACAGAAATTAGACCATATAACGATTTGTTTAGGTGTACAGATTAAGAATTGGCCATTTTTATTGTAAATCGTAAATTTAATTTTTATTACTGGATTCTGGATTCTGTCCGTGTTTTAAACCTCTCAGAAACCATGCTAATTACTGGTACACGTAATTCCTGAAGCAAAAAGCTTGGCAAACTGTTGTCCTGAAACATAACCAGTATATTTCTTTGTGTTTTCCAGATGTCGGCGAGCAGAAAGCCGTTATGCTGTGGACAGAGCTGCCATCATCAGTCACTGGAACTGGCTCCAAGCCCAAGTCTCAGACCTGGAGTACCGAATACGCCAACAGACCGACATTTACAGACAGATCCGCTCCAGCAAGGTGTGCATAGATAAACAGACATAATGTTTAATCACCTTTGAATCAAATGATATAGTCTAAAAGAGGACCTATTATGCCCACTTTTAAAAGATGTAATTTAAGTCTCATGTCTTCCCAAAATGGATCTGTGATGCTTCAGCTCAAAAAATATTTTTTTATACCATGCTGTAAATGTGCATTTTAGAGCAGAACGTGTTTTTTTTCCTCTGTCACTTACATGCATATAAGCTGCTGCTCCCTTCTACTTTCCAGAAGGTGGAGTACATCCATAGCACACACAGAGAAAGCAAGCTGTCAGTACATGCAGTGTGAGTTTTAGACTAGCTCTTTTTAGCGTCAATTAACAGCAGTGAACTAAATGGCAGGGAAACAAATGTTAGATCTGTGGATGTTCAGATTAGATCTGTGTATTAAAATGACAGAAGCATAATTTTTACCCTACCTACTGTTGTCTGTGCTGCTAATATGAATCAGACTACTAAAGAAAAACAGAAAAAACTCACTGCTTTAGTAGCTTAATGGGATAGTTTACCACAAAATAAAAGTTCTGTCATCATTTACCCATACTTTCCTTTCTTTTTTCTGTTGAACTCAAAAGAAGGTATTTTGAAGAAAGCTGGAGATAATTTTTTCCTACTGTGAAAATCAATGGTTACCGGTTTCTTTAAAACACCATATTTTGTGTTCAACAGAGTAAAGAAAACCTTAATAAAGGTTGCGTAATTTTCATTCATAAACTATATCTTTAATAACAATATTCAGTGACGCTGAGTGATCTGTGGTAATATGACCGATCTTTGTCACAGTAGGGGAAATCTGGAACAGTGCAATTGCAGGCTACGTTTACATAACATTCATTCATTCCTTTTCCTTCGGCTTAGTCCCTTTATTTATCAGGGGTCGCCACAGCGGAATGAACCGCCAACTTATCAAGCATATGTTTTACACAGCAGATGCCCTTCCAGCTGCAACCCAGTACTGGGAAACACCCATACACACTCATTCACACACATGTGAATGTGGCCAATATAGTTTATTCAGTTCATATATAGCGCATGTCTTTTGGACTGTGGGGGAAACCGGAGCACCCGGAGGAAACCCACGCCAACACGGGGAGAACATGCAAAACTCCACACAGAAATGCCAACTGACCCAGCCGGGACTCGAACCAGCGACCTTTTTGCTGTGACAGTGCTAACCACTGAGCCACTGTGTCGCCCTATGTAACAGCAATGTAGCCAAAAACAGGGCTTGAAGTATTCTGGCACCGTGCCGGATCTCCGGCGTGCGGGTGTGAGGGAAAAAAATAATAATATTTTAGAGCCGGTCCATCCGGTTTAATTAGGCATGCTCAAAATAATCGATTAACTGTTAACCGAAAGGGTGCGTTTGTAACCGATTAATGGTATCAGTTAAACGATTAAAAAATATTATTTTATATATTTTAAAATTTTTGCTGCACAAGGAACCGATCACAGCGAACGTGCTTTTTGCGTTGAGAGGGGGGCATCTTTTGAATGGTTTACTAACGGCCGCGAGTGTTTTACACGCTGCTTATGCGCTCTGGGTGCCTCACGTTTTGCCGTTGCACGCTATGTGCGTGAGCAGAAAAAGCGCATTACATCAGTCGCGTCTTTTTCATTCTTATATCAAATGAAAGCAGTGCAGGGTTTCTGTTGAGGTGACAGCAGGGTTTGTGTTAAGGCGACTACGGCGAACTTTTAATGATGGAGGAGAGACTTGTGGTCGCTGTTTCAAGTTATCCAGAGCTGTATTACTTTACAGATCTTGAATATCACAATATTATTAAAAATGACAATTATAACTTCGACAGCAACATAACTTACGCACAATATGGGTCAGCTGATTCAGTCGTTTCCTAGTGAGATACAAAAGACCACCGCGCTTCTTTTTTTCTTGTCAACATAAAAGGCAGTGTGGTGCACCTCGCGTTTTTGGAACGGAAAGGCGTGCTCTTTGTGATCGGCCCCTAAATGTGCAACAAATATTTGTTACTCTCGGGACAGTAACATGTGCAAACACACGCGTCTACAGACGTATTTTGCCAAGGAAGCAAAATGAAAGAAGGATATTTCTGGTCACAGTTTGACACAGATGAGTTGACATAAACCAGCGCTGATGCTGATGGTGTCTGTGCTGCATGGAGCCGTGTCATAAACTTGACAAACAGGCTATTGATGATTTAGTGTACAACCAACAAACCAACCTTTTTTCCATTTGGAAAATTACAGTTATTAATAGTTCTTATAAAATATCAGTTTTTAAAATAGCCCACATAATCTACAAATCCAAAGATTTTCTTGATTTTTGTATAATGATAACTACGCACCAAACTGAGACTTTCATTTTACAGCTTATAAAACATATGCAAATTAATGCAATATCATATGTAAACAACAAAATTGTTGTACAAAAAGTCAAGACCAGCCAGACCCTCAGCCTCCTCCACTGTACCAGCTCCATCTTCTGGTCCAAATGTCTTAAAAAGAAAGAGTTTGCAGGACTTTGCTTACAACCCAGAAAAAAAGAAGTGATAATGGCCTTGATTTCACTTCTAATCTTCAGTTTAGCAGTTCAGTTCTTTAGCACTTTGAGCACTTATTGTTTTGAAGAAAACACTTTATTTGACATAGTACTTTTAAATAAATGGTGCAAAGCATAATCATTGAAGAGAGTCTATCTCAGTCTTAGTTTACCAGTTTTTTAAGCACTTTTTTAAGGATTTGGTGCTTTCACCTTTTTAGTAAACAATACCTTTAAGGAAGTGATGACTACCACACACACCATTGTTGTGTGTTTGATCACGCTTGCCTTTAATTTGATGATGACATCATTTTCAAAGTCTCTCGTTTTTTAATGCTAACTCAGACATGGCAATGGTGGCATTTTTAAAAACTTTGTAACCTGTTTTCAGTTCCAAAAATGCAGACAAACAGGCAAAACGCATAAAAAGTTACCCATTTTAGCTGAAACTGTCAATTAAATGGTCATTGAAATGGCCCCTTAGATACTGCTTTCCGGTTAATGGAAATCATAAAGCATGGGTGCATTTTTAGCATTAAAGGCTGCTTGTTTACACACATTATGGACACACATCAGAGTTCATGTGAAATTTTATTTTGCCTAATAGGTCCCCTTTAAGTTTTAACCCAGTATTGGTGGCATCTGCCTCAGTAACTTGGCAACACAAGTGCTCTCTCTTGTTCCTGTGGTGAAGTGTACTCTTGTGGGATTTTTGTTTCATGTGTCTTTTACTTGCTGTTTTTGTTTCAAATCACTGCTTCGCCAAAGCTTGCTCCCCTTGTCTGATTTGTACAGAAATTAATAATAACCATATTTGCCTGGAATGTAAAGTTATAGCTGTGTTTAAAGATTTGTTTTTATTTACACTAAAAAAAGTATATATTAGGCATATTAATATGTATAATAAGTGTATAACAAAAATTTGTGGTAAAATTGTCATGGCTTCCACAAATGCATTAAGCAGCAGAACTGTCTTTAACATGTATAAGAGTCATCGTCATGTGCAGATCACAGTCACAGTTGTAATATGCAATATGAATTTGCAGATCTAAAAAAAATTATAATTTAAACATTGTCATCAGATCCCCAATATATTATATTTGTTAAGGCAAATGAATGTTTTTCTAAAGAAGGTAAAGAGAGTTTTTGACAGTTGAGGAAAGACTGCGTCTCCAAATGTTCTGGTTTATAGTTTGTGTGTGTGTGTTTTTTTTTTTTTGTAGGGCTCTGCTGTTCTTGGGGAGAGTTCAGTGTGTGAGTCAGTACCAGAGGACAGCAATGACTCAAGGACAGACGCCAATACCTGCCCTGTCTCACGGGTAAGACCAGGAGCACAGACCCATGACCACACTGAAAAACAGTCAACAAACTACCAACAGCATTAATGCACTTCTGAACTCTTCTGAAGTTTAACCTGTTTTAAGTTTTATGTCCATTCTGTATATAATCTTGTTACACATGATTATAAGAAATCAATCATCTATCTATAAAACAGCCTAGTGTGTTTAAATCTCGTGCAAACAGATAACATGCTCATGGTAGTGGCCCACATGCTGCCCAAGAGAATGCTGGGATTGTTGAGTGAGGGGATTGAGATGAGAGGCCGTAAACACTCGATCTCTTTGTCTGTCCTATGCAAAGCGCTGCTGACCTTTTCATCCATTCAGGGTAGTGAAGAAATGGAGCAAGAACCATTCAACTCCTCCAAGCCAACTCATGGGGAAAATGACTGGGATGTACTTTCCAAAGTTACATTGTTGTTGTTTTTATGTTGTTGTCTGTCTGTCTTTTTAGGAGCATGGTGCTGTTGGCTTGGAAGCGTCAGTGTCTTCTAATGGTATTGTCACAGAAACAGGCTTGAGGAAAAGCTGTGGACCCATAAGGCAGGTTAATGGCGTTATCAACAGGTATGGAACACAAGAATAAGGATTAAAAGTAGGGATGCACTAAAATAAAAATCCTAGGCCGAAACTGAAAATTCTGGATGTGCTTGACCAAAACTGGAAAGGTTTTGTGACATATATTTTTTATTATTAAATAATATAGAGTAATTTTGTAAGACTTTCTTAAATTAAACTCAATAACTTAAATGATACATAATGTTTGTTTGTTTTTAAACAAAAACCCATAAAATTAATACATTTTATTGACAACGAGTGGGCGGTTCATTCCGCTGTGGCGACCCCAGATTAATAAAGAGACTAAGCCGAAAAGAAAATGAATGAATGAATGACAACGAGTGAGTTTTACCAGCGTTTACCAAATTTTACCAGCCATGACAGCACATTAGCGCTTTAGCACATTAGCACAAGCAGCAGGAACACGTATATTTAATATAAATTTTGTTCACATAATGTTTTCCAGTGATAATGTGAAGTTCATGCATAGATAAGTGTATGTACATTAGTGGAATATCCACAGAGCAGAATATTGAACTGTTATATCAAAGATATAACCCTGGTGAGTGAAACAAACACGCTGGACAGTGCGACTCACCATTGCCTTTTTTCGGCCATTAAACAATATGTGCATTGTTTCATATAGTAAATAAATGTATCTAATTGTTAATAATAGTAATAATTATAATAGTAGTACAATTACAAAGATTTATTCGCACCACCAACATGCATGTAATTACCGTCAAGCTGCTTTCAACATAAATCATATTTAATTGAGAATGTGAAAGTTTAAGTACCATTAGAGAAGGTTTTTATAATGGTAACACTTTGATGGATGTTATTTGAAAGTAATTGATCTTATTTTATCTTATTTATCATATTTAACTTTTAATATACAGTTTTTGTGAATGTTATTTATTTATTTATATTTATATACTTGTGTATCATATAAATTGTATATTGATCTTACCATGAAATAGCCATAAGCTGCTGATGTGGCAATAAATAAACAAAAAATGTATTACCATGAAACTTTACTATAAAACATTTTTTTTCACCCTACAGCTTCTCATTCAGCTTCTCCTACAGATCCATCAACCTTCTCATTTCATGTTGCATTTTCAAATACATGTTATAAATGACTAAACTGCAAAGAAAGAGTACATGATGTGAATCATCTGCTTAGAGTCACTGAAAACCCTGATAATGGGAGCTGCTTGCGACAGTGGTTGCTTAGGGATTGATCATTTTGGGCTGTGCTTAAAAATGTTATTTAGAGATTCATTTATTAATTTTGACCTTGTTAAAATGTTTAAGACCACCAAAAAAATATATATTTTTTAATGTTGGTCTTTCATGCTTGTTTTCTGTCCTCGTCTAGCTTCCGGTCAGATTCCCCTGTCACCTCAGACCTGGATGAACAGAGCCGTTTTGGGTCTGTTGCCTTCCCTGCGAATGACAACACGTGTGTGGCAGCCCGCACACGTCCTCTGCTCTCATGCAGGAAACGCAGAGCTCTGCGACCTGGCTCACTCACCAGTCTCAATCGGAAGGTAAGGATAGACATGTCCTTTCACACAATGGCCTTTTTTTTTTTTTTATTCATATTTGCAATAAAAATATTCACTAATGTCACATTTGAACTCTCTTAGTGTATGAGTAAAGAGAAAGAGACAAGTGTGTGAGTCAGTACGATGTCAGATTCTGTGAAGGTCACTTGGTGTGAATGGGCCGCGAAAGCTGTAGTGTGAGGTGTGCGAGACAGAAGAATCGAGCTCTTTAGCTGTCACCTGTGGACATGTTTTACTGGAGACGAGCTGAGCTCCTTAAGGTCCCAGAGGGCTTCTTACAAAGGTTGCAGATTAAGTAGAGGTGACACAGAAGCTGCAGTTTTACAGAGACCACAGTGCTGCTCCATTACTGTCATTTACTGTGTTTTAAGTTCTAACAAATGCCTGAAGCGGTTTTAAAAATGTTTTTATGAATTTTTTTACGAGGGACTACGTACAGTATACAAACAATTCATCTTTATTTCTATAGCACTTCTAAAGTGTAGGTTATGTCAAAGCAGCTTAACATAGAAGTTCTAGTAAATTAAAACTGTCAGTCCAGTTTTCAGAGTTGATATTCAGTTTAGTTCAGTTCAGTGTAGTTTAATTTTCTGAACACTGAACACTGAAGAGCAAATCCATCGATGCACAGCTCCACAAGTCTCCACAAGTCCCAAACCAAGCAAGCCAACGGCGACAGTGGCGAGGAACAAACTTCACCAATTGACGAAAGTGAAGGCAAAAACACAGTCTTGTTTATATACAAATGACATGTTGCTCTTTAAAAGCTTTGTGCAGTAGAGGGATTTTAATGCAACAAATGCTTGTTTTTAAAGTGATGCTGTTAAAAACGAAGGCAGTCAATAGAGTAATTAATATCAGTATAATATTATGTACATATTATATGTGATGATACTGTTTTTGAAGTATGTCACCCACTTTACAGAAAAAAACTAGAAAAAAAATACTCATATTAATCAATATTAATAGCACTATTAAACACAAGAATGCAGTTAAAATGACCCTGTAATTTGAGTTATGACAGCAAAATATCTCTGTTGGTGTGTTATAAAAGGTATGATATAGTTAATAGTAATTTCAAAAACATCAGCACTATTGCAAATGCGATATATCGATTTTATGCAATTCTTTTTTAATATTGAGCAAGTTATACTTTTAGATGCTGTATTGTCTGTTTATTTGTTTTGGTTTTGTTGTAATTTTTTTAAACAAAAATAGTTTTAAACAAAGCCGGAGCTAAATACGTGTGCATCTCAGAGCAACACTGCAGAGGTTTGTTTCTGAATGAATTGAGTGATCCAGTCATTCAAACTTTTTTTTTCTTTTTTGGCAGTATTGCATATCATCCTTAATTATGATGATCAGTTTTTAAATTTCTGATCTTTAAAATGCTATAAACTCAACTAATAGCCAGTCATATTCCCTTTAATGGCTTTCCTTGTGGAGTTTGCTGCATTTATTATCATTTCTTATCTTCCAGGTCCATTTTCGATTTGATGTTTTTGATGGTTTTGATCGATTTTGATGTTTTATATACATGATCAGAATTTAGTTTGTCATTTTTCCATATGAAATAGAAAAGAAGCAGCCCTAAAAAAATGTAGTTTGACAAGTTGGGACAGAAACTTGGATTAACATGGAAACCGCTATTTTAATCATTCATAGCTTCATGCCTGGTTGGGACATGGTGTAACAGTTTCTGCCCAACAGACAGCTGTTCTCTGAATGTCAGAAAAATATCGGCTATATTCATATTTGCATTTTGCTGCATTCATTAGACGGCTGCAAAGTCTTAGCACTGCTTTTACAGATCCATTTGCTCTCTGAACAGCCTTTAAAACTCGATTCCTCTCATAACACAGACCCACTGTGAGGCATGTTCAAAAACAATAAGCGCAACCCCAGTCGAGCTCAGCTCTATTACAAATAACAGCGCTTGGATGTCATTCAGAGACAACGCACTTGAAATGTTGTGAGAAGTGCTGCCAGTGTCATCAATGCACTAACAGCCAAATTCACTCACACTGCCAGTTATGAACTACCTGATAACTGATGCACAATCCAATCCCTATGCTATAAGCAGCACTCCAGATGAACGCTGCTCCCAGTTAAAGGCAGAAACTCAATAGCTTTTAAAATTTCCTTTATTGTTTGAACTATGACAGAGATCGAAATGTACTTCAAATCTGATTAGTTGAACCTCTTTGCTTTTGGCTTAAAGCTATATATCAATGTTATTTTTAAGCATTTAAGTTATGTATCAATATTTACATTAACAGTGAAATGTTTCGTAAGTGCTGTTCAGTGGAGAAATGTTTTTTTTTTTCAACACATTTTAAACATAACAGTAATATTAATTAGTAACTTATTTCGAATAACTAATTGAATTGGTCTTTGCCATGATGACAAAAGTACATCATATTTTACTAAAAGTACATCATATTTTACTAGTTATTTTGCAAGATACTAGTTCAAGTGCAATTTAAAGGCTTAACTAGGCTAATTAGGTTAACTTGACAAGTTAAGGATTATTAGGCAAGTCATTGGACAGGAGAACAAAAATGTTTATTACGGGGGCTAATAATATTAACCTTAAAGAAATACTTGGAAATACTGTGAAAATTTCTTTGAAAAATAATAAAAAGCATTTAGGAGCAGTGAAAGTGTTACTTTTTTCAACTGTGTGTGTGTGTGCGTGCGTGCGTGCGTACTTGCTTGTTTAAATGGATTAAGCAATATGATTTTTAGCCATTATTATTATATTACCATATTATATATTATAATCCTGGTATAACCTTGGTTAGCCCCAAAATATATGTTTTAGCAGCAATATTAATTAATTTTACACCGCTGTTAACAGTTTTCTTACCTATAAGTAGGCCCACACGGAATCCACAGATTTCTAGCCTATCATTGAGTCTATTTATTTACTTGTGTAAATGTGTGTACTTTTTGAATAATATTTATTCAGTTTTTAAATTAATTTCAGTAATACTATTGACTAATATAAAAATGTTAATTTGATTTATTTACAATACAGTTTGTAAAGTAATTATTTTGTCTTTTACTATATATATATATATTAGAGAGAGAGAGACTTGCTTTGTTTGTGGATCTAATTGGATTTGCATTGTAAACATTAAATAAAAGTTAAAAATGTATTTTTTTATTTCATATATTAAGTTTTAAGTTACGATACTCCTGAAATCATTCTGCATAAATCTTTAGATTTTTTTAACTAAATTCTGCACAGAAATAGAAAAAAAGTCCGCAGATTCTGTTTGGCTCTGCCTATAAATTAAGAAGGGTTTCTTAACTTGTATATAATGGCGGGACATGCCAAGCCAACGGTTGGCTCTTTGTTGAGTGTCAGTCAGAACTATTTAGCTTTTTGGCCAGTTGGGAATGTTGAGTTGGTGCTGTCAGTGAGAGAGAAAAGTCTCATTGGCTGTTCAGTTCACATTTGCATATATGCTGTCCTACTTGTGAATTTTCTCTTTAAATGAAGAATGTGGACTATTGATATCTACAATATAGATAGTAATTTCCTCTCATTCAGGTGCAGTCTGTATTTGATAAGTGGTCATTGACTGCTGTGTTTAAAGTATGTTCAAGCGCAACTTTTCAGCTGAGACACAGCCAATGCTGGGCAACAGCTTGGTGTGTCAGGGCCTCAAAAGCTTTGTTAGATCATCATTACAACATCTATTGCAGAATTTTCGTTTCATTACAGCCAAGAAACCAGATCAGTTCAGTAATTTCAACACAACTTGCAATTCAGTTTTCAGCGTGATTGCAGAGATGATGGGCCCTGCACAAACTGTCCTGCTCTAATGGGAAGCACTTTTGTTTGAATGGGCTCGGAAAAACCGGGCACAGTTGCCAATAGCAACCCGTTCGCTCTTTCTCTCCGGTGCTTTGCTCTGGGTTAATGACACGAGCACATGAGTGCTGGAGACCCAACCACATGCAAAACTGGGTCAGCGGCTCAGGATCCGCGTGGTCATCTGCTGCAGAGATTTGTATGAGAGCATCAGGTTGGAAGGGTCGACTGGAGTGAACGGGAGAAAGAGAAAGAATGATCGCTGGCAGACCTACATTTTGGATGCTAATGCTCAAGAGATTTTGATAACAAAAGCAGGATCACAGTGGAACGCACTTGAAAGGCTGCCTTTTGATGAATGAAAAGCATATTTTATGACTATCACTGGATACTTTTTTTTTTACTACTTGGGTTTGTGGCCACAAAATGAAATATTTAATTCATGTACCTAATACAATTTATAGAATTATTTGTTTACTGATATTAAGCCACTTCACTCCAGAACTCTCCGAAGTTTGAAAAGTTTGAACATTTGATCCTTAATGCCTTAAATTCCCTATTCAAAATTTAAAGCTACAATAATTTTGTAGGTAAAAAAAACATTTGTTATTTGTTTTCAAGAAATATGACTTATAAATCAACAGAAGTGTTCCCAGAAGTCATTGTACATGAATTGGAAGATTTTAGTGTTGGCAGATTATTATATTTTTAAAAACTTGTTAATTCGCACAACTGTTCAAAAAGCCCACATTTCAGGAGCAATTTGGTTTTCAGTGTCACCTGATCCTTAAGAAATCTTTGAAAAATCCTGATTTTGTGCTCAAGGAACAGTTATCAAGTCATGCTTCCAAATATATAATCATCAATATAGGCCAAAAATTCCATATCATTGCATGCCTAAATGTACAACGTTTATTCTTCCGAGAAGTGAACAGATCTGACTATCCTCCATCAATGCAAGGCCATTGTTCTCTGTTCCCATATTATGGTTCATACCCATACATTAACTTGCCTTCTTTTGTTCTTTCTGCTAGGCTCAGAGGTCAGTGGCTCCTCGCTGTGGCTGTGAGCTGAACTCTCAGTGTGTGATGTGCAGCGGACGAGTTCTTCCTCCTGCAGACACCCAGCATCAGCTCCCTCTGCTGGACAGACTGGCCCAGTTCGACCCCTGCATTCACCCCATCCTCTCCTTTACGGACGGTGAGGACACTTCTCTCTACCCTTTATTTACATCTGTCTGGAATTCACTTTTTTTATTCATTGGGTAACAAGAACAATAACATTTACATTACATATATAAGATCACACAGCTTTTTCAACTAACCAGCTATGTTCAAAATAACATCTAAGGAACACTCTTAAAAAAGAAGGGGAAAAACACTAAAAGGGAAAACTTAACAAAAAATATCAGAAAAGGATGGCATATATA
>CAIGQV010016547.1:6392389-6435820 GCA_903798115.1 Danio jaintianensis
TTTTACTAGGATTTCAGTGTAATGCTTCGATTTCAATCCTTTCAGTGCAATAGGTCTTTTTTTATCTAATGTTCTCTTTATTATTAGACCAATTTTCTTTGTGTATTTGGTGTTTTCCATGCATAATTATTCAATTGACCAAATTTTGCTCCTGAGTTGGCACAAAGTGACATCATCATCGATCACATGACTAGTGCAGCTTTTTGTTCATTTCCCGCAGTTTGCCTAAAGGATGAGGAGTTTTAATTCTGCTTAACAACCAGGTGTTAATTTGAGTGTTAATTATTCTGATTCTGGTTATTGCACATCTAAAAATAACCCCCAGGCTGCTCTCTGGGTTTGGAGTAGGTCATTAGTGCTCAGATCTCAGAGCAGATCTCTTCATGTCTCAAGTATTTAATCTTTTAGGAGCTGATCTCAGGTCGGCAGTGCTGGTTGGATTAGCCGATCATGCATTCGCCTGCCTGACTTTTGCAATGATAACCATTTTAAAGAGCAGTGCAATCTGACTCTGCCTAAGTGTGCCAGTAGCGGCTAGCTTTATCAGGCTGACTGATTGAGATGTATTTTCCCTCATTAATATGAGCCTGTTGTCCTCTAATCTGCTGTCTGTTGTGCAAATGAATGATGGGCGTAGAAGAGGCAGGTGACACCATGAGTGAAATTCGAGTAGATTGAGGGAAAAAAAGAAAAGAAGAGTGGCTACCAGTGTGATGAATATTAGTCGAATTCTGCCCTCTGCTGGAAAACTACACTCATGTCTGATGTTTACGGAGCATTATTTTGGTCACTGTGCATGTTTGTATAAGGCTTTTGGACCTGATAGATGTGTTGTGGTATTAACAATGCAAAAAGTCATGGTTTGATTCATAGTTAATGCACATAAATGTAATTTTATGACTTACTCACATCAATTAATGTATCTTTATATTTTATTATTTCCTGTTTTCGTTCTTCATTGTTTTTCTATTGATCGTTTTTTTAAAATATTTTTTAAAATATAAAAACCCACATTGTATTACCATTGTTCGTAAAATGCGCTATATAAATAACCTTACCTTGCCTAATGATGAGTCCTAGTTTATGCACATAAATGTCATTTTATGACTAATTCATATCATTAAATGTAATCTTTATTTTTATTATAAATGTCATGATTTCCTTTGGGTTTTTTTCTTTCTATAGATTGTTTTTTTTTTAATGAAAAGTACATTGAATTGCCATTGTATGTACATAAATGTCCTTACTATGACTTACTCATATCAATGAATGTAGCTTTATTTTTTATTAGTATTAATTGAATTATTTCCTGTTTTTTTTTTTTCTTTTTCTATGGATTGTTTTTCAAAATCACATTGAATGACTATTTAAGTAATTGCTATTACCATTAAACACGTTATATAAATACTCTTACCTTGCCTAATGATAAAAAAAAAACAAGTTTTTTTTTTTATGTACTTTGACACCGAAGTATGATGTACAAACATCAATCAAAAACATTTTCAAAACACAAATATATATTAAACGAAAATCAACTTACAATGGTCAATGCAGATATGCTTTTGATTTTAAGTGAACTCAAGTTTTTAAGGATTTGTGTGAATAATGGGAAAGGTGGATGAAACCAGAAGATAAATGAACAAGTCAAACAATGGTGCTTTGAAGAGCAAAGCTGTGAAGGTTGTAGTCCCAAGTGAAATGTATTATGGGTAATGTAGTCCAGGAAGCAGCGCACCCACATTGTATGGCCTAGTAAGCTTAGGAAACATTTCACCATCTGGGAAGTAAATGTTACCATTGCCTAAACTTCACTGTTGACAAATCGGCTTGATCGAGATCTTCCATTTATCATGTTTTTCCTTAAAGTCAAGAGAGTGAAAATTTTGTAATGGCTCATAAATCATTTAAAAATGTCCCAGTACTCATAATTTCAGCATCTCTTATTAATAAGTTATTAATTATTAATCTCTAATTCATTTCTTTTTTTCTTTTTTTTTTCAGTCTGTCAGGGTCAGATGTCTGTAAATGAGTAAAATCACTAGAAATTGGAAGTTGTAAGATTGAACCTGTAATTCTAACTGAAAGAGAAGATGTTTGCTAACAACACACCGCTGCAGAGTCATTTCAGACTTCATTATGGAATCTTTTTACTTTTACTGATCTGATGCATTTTTAAAAGTGAAATAGTAAGAAGGAGACTTGATGCATGCCCTGTGGTCCTTTTCTAGAATACAGGAGTTCTGGGTTAAAGTGCAGTTACATTCAGGATGTTTCTTGATGCTGCTTTTCGTTTTGTGCTGGAATATATGTATTGGGAGACCCGTTCGTGTTGGGGTCTGGTGTGAAGATGTCTGAGTGGATTCAAATAAGTATTGTGATTGGATGACAAATCATTATGAGGGCATAACGTTCAGCAGGTCCACCATCATTTCAAGAATGGGTTACGAAATTGGGGAAGTTGGCAGCATATGAAAAAATTACATATAGATTACTTGATAAATTGGATGTTTATCAGAGAAGATGGGGAAATTACTTGGCATTTTTGGTGGATGAATAAGGTTTTAAGACTCACGGTAAAGTGTTATCTTATTTAATTTATTTATGTATTACTATTGTGTTTTTTAATTTATTGAGATTATATTATTTATCTGTATTTACTGGATTTATGATAGCAACATCTAATTTCTGTAACTGCCGCTGTTGTGGAAGGGAGGGTTAAAAGGATGTAAAAATGTGTAAATTGATGGTACTGTTAAATTATTGAAGAAAATAAAAATTTGAATCGTAAAAAAAGTGAAATAGGATATTCAACAAGAAAACAATGTTTTCAAGACTTACCTTTTGGGAATTGGAAAATTTGTGCTAGATGTAGAAAGTTATTACATTTGCTGGACAGGTTGAGAGAAAGAGATTAGGAATGCACGATATTGGAAAAAACTGACAATGTTTTGTTTTTCTGCAATATGAATATAATTTCACCAGATGACTGGAATAGCTCAATTTGGAAAGATTCATCATTTATATTTATTGGAATGGTTTTGTGGAACAGATAATCTGCATGAATCAAACAGATAGGATTTTCTGGAGAGTCTAACTGTATTCAGGTAAAGAAATTATTCAAATGTAAATAAATAACATCGCATGGTCTTCTTTGTTTAAAAATAACTACAAAGAATCTTTGATTAATACTTATACACACATGATTTAAATACACTTGGAATCTCTCAGTCATGGTGCCTTAAAAACAAATGAAAAACTTTCTCTCGAAGACTAATTAGACTTCCCAATGTGACTTAAAACTTAAATATCCTAATGGATGAGTAAAATAAAACTGAACTTTGCTGATCCTGCGATGTGACTGTTGCGGATTTGCACATTGCGATATCGATGCTGAAACGATATACTGTGCAGCCTTAGAAAAGATTTTTGGATCTAACCAGAAATGACAAACACGTGACAAGACCATATTTCAAATGAACTCTCTTTCTCTCTCAGATGTGATGATGAATTTACATATGCAACGTGTGCTGAAGGGACACTGGCAGAATCGTCCTCTGGAGAAGATCAAGCCCATCAAGAAGATCTCGCTCAAGCACAAGTTGTGTTTGGGTAGCCGTATCACAGACCCTTCATCCAAAGACAAACACAGACTCATCAACTCTCACCTTTCCACAGTCCGTAAGTGAGATTCAAAACAGCTAAAGACACCAAAAAATCTCATTCATTAGCCACATGTATTGACTTCTATTTTATTGGTAATGGGTATGTAAGAGTTGGAAGGTTTTGGAGTTGAACCTTGATGTTCAGAATCAGAAAGAGCTTTATTGCCAGGTATGTTCACACATACAAGGAATTTGTTTTCGTGACAGAGCTTCTACAGTGCAACAGAATTACAGAGACAGGACAACAAAATAGATAATAAATATATTTTTTAAATAAAAGTAAATAGTGAATGCAAATATACAAATTGACAAGTGTATGTACAGGTATATTACTATATACAACGTTATATGGCAGCTGTTATGTGCAAATTGGCATGTAAAGTATGTTGTTAATTAAGTGTTTGTGTATAAAAAGTGTATAACAAGTAGTAATGTTTGTTTCATAATTACTATCATCAAGTGTTCATGAGATGGATTGCCTGAGGGAAGAAACTGTTTCTGTGTCGGGCTGTTCTGGTGCACAGTGCTCTGTAGCGTCGACCAGAAGGTAATAGTTCAAAGAGGCAGTGTGTTGGGTGTGAGGGGTCCAGAGTGATTTTGGCAGCCCTTCTGCTTGCTCTGGATAAGTACAGTTCTTGGAGAGTAGGGAGGGTTGTACCAGTGATTCGCTCAGCAGTCCGAACTATTCGACGTAGTCTTCGGAGGTCGGATTTGGTAGCTGAGCTAAACCAGACAGTTATTGAAGTGCAGAGGACTGATTCAATGATGGAAGTGTAGAACTGTTTCAGCAGCTCCTTTGGAAGGTTGAACTTCCTCAGATGACGAAGGAAGTACAACCTCTGTTGAGCTTTTTTGACAATGGAGTCAATGTGAGTGTCCCACTTCAGATCCTGAGAGATGGTGGTGCCCAGGAACCTGAATGACTCCACTGCTGCCACAATGCTGTCCATGATGCTCAGTGGGGGGAGAGCAGGGGGGTTTCTCCTGAAGTCAACTATCACTATCATACATGTTCTGTATGTTTTTGTCTTGCATGCTAACATCTAGGCCACAGCTCTGGCTGTGTATTTATTTATAAGAGAAAATTCCCTGCAGCCTCAGCATCCGAAATGTCAAGAGCTGAATTTTCTCCCATCGATGCAAATTCTTACACCTTTAGGAGAGTCTAGATGTGGCTGCATGTATGGGCAGTTAAAGTGACCTGTGAGTGTCTGGCTGCAGTGACTCAGCAGTTATTTCTGGCATCATTCAAGGTCAGCCACAGTTGCTGACTCCATTTAAAAAATATATAATAATAATTCTACATATGAATTATTGAAGTCTGAACAGGCTCCAGATGTACTAAAATGTATTAACACTCATTGCTTATTTTTTACCGTTTTATTGTTTATTTTGTATTATTTTCAACTTTCAACTGTATATATTATTCAACTTTCACTTGATAATGCTTTACCGAAACATTTGGCAGTCAACAGCGATGTTACAAAAAAGGATGACATCACTAATAAATGTAAAAATAAAGATGAAAATCAGTACTAAATATTATTTATTATTATTATTATTATTATTATTCTTAATTCAATTTAATCATGTGATGCAACCCCCCAAAATGATGTACAATAGCCTTTAAGATTTAAAAAAAAAAAATGACTGAAAATTTTAAATACATTTTTAAAACAAATAAATCAATCAATATGCTATCAAAGAAGTTATGTAAAATAACCTTTAGTTTATGACAAGGAAAGGGTAACATTAAGCCTTATGTGCTGTACGGGATGTTTTCATCCTTTCTGGAGTGATTTTGAATCTTAATTTGTCCACAATTCTCTGTTTCAGCAAACGGAATGATTTTTAGTGATGAATATTATTTTGACGCATGTTTTTGGGAAATGCTTTGAAAATGTAAAAAAAAAAAAATCAACAATACACTGGGCAAATTTACTACCCTTTTGTTATGTTTGTGGCTGTTTTTGGCCCATTGACTTACATTTATAATGACATTTTTTGATTGCAAAGTCATGACACCATATTTTTATGCTTCTTGATTGTTGCTGGTTTTCCCTGTTGGGAAGAGGTAAAATTTTTATTTTTTTACTGTTGATCATCAGTTGCAGTGCAAAAAAAAGCTTAGTTTCTGGCTTAAAATTATATGGTGTTACGGGAGTATCGTGCGTGTAAGTGTGTGAGAGAGACTTTTGCGCACTTACCTTGATATGTTTGAGAAAATAAAAAAATAAGCAACTCCGCTCTCAGAACATAGTAAGCGTATTTATGCACGGACACTCCATTTAAAAGTTGTAATTGTTTTTACACAGGCCTATCTAAAGGGTTAATGCTGCCAATTGATTATCGACAGTAGAAATTAAAGGTTCTACCTCTTCCCGACAGGGGAAAAACACCAACAATCAAGAATGTATGATTATTTGGTGTCATGGCTTTGCAATCAAAAATGTCATTATAATGGAAGTCAATGGGGCAAAAACAGCCAAGAACATAACGAAAGGGTAGTCAATTTGAACAATACACAAGGGTTAAAAAATGAAATCATAAGCAATGGACAAAAGTTATGTAAAATAAAATGTACAGCAGTACAGACTTAAGAGTAGTTCTAAAATCAAGCAAGTTCTAAAAAATAAACGGCTAATAACAAAATACATTTTGTTTTCTTTTTCTTATATTCTTGACCATGTGTTGTTGTTTTTTTGTTTTATTTTTTTTATTCCTGTTTGCTTTCTCTCTTAGGATTGCCGCATCATAAGGTGCGCTCAGAGAAGGTATCGCGTCAGCCATTAGACATCCCAATGAGTGCCAGTAAACTTGACTCTCGCCAGCATTTCCGCCAGAGCAGTTCTTTTGACAGAAGCCTCAGCCGCAAGAGACCCCGTGAACCTTCGCTGGACCGTTCAGAGAGTGCGTTTCTTCTCTTCTTCTCCACTTTCATCTACTTCTAAATCAACTTTAGTTCAGTAACTAAACAATGCATTCATTTGACTGCTTGTCTGCAGATGCTCCTAAGTTGTACATGGACATTGGAAGTCCATGTCCATCCCTGTCCACTCTCACCACACCCACCCACAGTCCTCTGATGAGACAGCCGTCAGCCTCCGAAACCTCCACGCCCATGCACCTCAACAGCAACGCCGCTGCTGTAAGATTCTCTTGAAAAGCTTTCTCAAGTCTGTTTGTGCAAACCCACGAGAACAGATATCTTATGATTGTGCATGACTATTTCAGACTATTCGAAGAAGAAGAGGAGAGAGTCCCTTTGACATCAATAACATCGTCATCCCCATGTCTGTGGCCGCCACGACCCGAGTGGAGAAACTACAGTACAAAGAGATTCTCACCCCGAGGTCAGAAGCGCAGACGCTGTCATTTTAGTTGCATCAGTCTTCAAAGATTTGCTCTCTTTCTAATAAATATTTTGCCCTTTGCTTGTTAATTGTAGCTGGCGAGAAGTGGACATCTTTGCCAAGCCCATAGCTGAAGAGGATGATGCAGTGGAGGTATGGACCTGGGTGTTTGAAGACTGTATGCTTCCTGTCTAGATTTTTGGGATATATATATATATATATATATATATATATATATATAAGTTTTCGTAGTTTGAATTATAGAGTTATTCTAACTGCATTCTAATAGGCTTCATTAAACAGTGAATGTTTTTGCAAGATGTTTGTATTTGTTTTTTTTTTGCAAAGTGAGAGATTAACTCCACAGTGTCAGTATGAGCACATCATTAAAACAGAAATTGGAATATTATTATATACAATAAATAATGCACATCCTTTCCCCAATATGTGGTCTTAATAGGAAGCACATGCAGTTTTGAACGGAAATACTTGCATAAATGACAAATATTGTGTGAGACACTAATTTAAAATCTTGGCAGTCAGGATTTTTTAGGCGTCCATAAACATTTTAAACAGATGATAAACTAGAGTATGTGCCAATGTTTTCTGCAAGCTGTAACAAACACACAAGAATCTATACAATGTTTTGTCTAAGGAAAAATATATATTTTATGGTTTTGTTATTCAGCATCTTTTACTAAAAAGGCTTAAAACTGTACACGTTGAGATATCTGATAACAAATACTGTTATGAATGAATTATTTTTGAGTCACTCAAAAGGATCCACAGGTAGCATTTTGCATCAAACATAATTTTAGACTTCTCAGTGTGTGTTTTTAATGATACTTTTTTGTTTTCTCAGGTCGAGGATCTCTCTGATGTTACATTCTCTCAGCTTCACCTTCCTTTACAGGAGCAAGAGCGCTCTCGCTGGAGTTGGACTGCCAGCAACATCGCAAAGAGGAGAGGCAGCAGGTGGGAAACAGAACTTACACCTGTTTTTATCCCTTTTAAGCAACCAGCACAGCTTTTTTCTGATTAACAACTTTTCCGTGTGTAGCTGACTGCTGATTTTTGCACTTCATGGTGGCAGCTGATCTCTTTAAAGAAAGCTGGCAGTTTTAAACTGTAGAGATTAAAATTGCTGCACAAAATGACAACAGGCTGGTCGCTTGCAACAGTGTTATGAGAAGTTATTAAGCAACAAGCATTACAGCAATGTCACATGGTAATATTTTTCTCCACAGGTCATACAAGTCTGTGGATGGACGGACAACCCCCTTACTGTGCGGCACCAACCCCTCCACACCGCAGCCCTCGTCTCCAGACACGCCGCATTTCCACCTGCTGCACGAGTACAGCTCGGTGGCGTCTCCCACCAGCCCAGCCAGCCCAGAAATGCTGATGCTGACCGGCCTGCACACGCCGGCCTCCAGAGACTCGCACCGGCTGCTGTCCAATGAGGACACGCGCTGCTCCACACCAGATACCTATGAGGAGATGGTAGGCCTCTTATGTGAAAGTGATGTAGTTATTCAAATGAATGGAAATCTGTACTTGTAAATACATGTGAAACCCCATAGTTTGATATATTTAGCATTCAATTGCAGAAAACCAGTTAACGCTGCTGTTTTATTTGCACTGAATTCTTTATCTGTGCATCAGATGTCTTCATTTTCATTTTGCTTTGCTTTTTGCATTTTTTTTTACGTAATCTTAACTGAAATATGATGCGAGGGTTGGACATAGAGTAGCTACTCCCCTTAAAAAAAAAAACAATAACATTTTGTTCTATCACAGCTCTGCCAGTGAGAGTGGTCGAGCTCAATCGCATCAAATGAAAAGCAAGTGAGAAGCATCTTGAAGGGGATGGGGCATGTCAGATACTAGAAAGCATTTGATTGGTCACGATTTAATGAGAAACTGAAGCTTGAGGTGACATGAAAAAAAAAGTTGATCCATTTAGGTGAAAGTGACAAACTGCAAGCTATTTTCTAAATGTGAATTTTGTCACTGTTTTGGAGCACACTAAGCTAATAGATATCCTTAAAACTAACAAACTCAAAGTTACATCTAAAAAAATGTATTGTATTTTCACGGGAGCCTTAAAATAACTAAACATTAAGACGCACAGAACCTTGTCAAACTGCTGGTGTTTTCAAAAACATAGCTCTCTCTCATTGAAAAAAAAAATAAATAAAAAATGCTATCCTTGGGGACAAATAAACTGTGTTGGACACACTGATTTTATATGTATTTAAAAAAAGTCATGTTGGAGCACTAAACACAAAAAAAAAATTGTTTGCCAGATATTTGACCTTTAGGTGCAGTTGTCTCTAACTTGTTTGTGCCTACATTCAGTTAGTTTATCTCTGTTTGTTTTACAGACTCCTCAGCCGGTACAGCCATGGGAACGTCGGACTTTTCCACTGGATGTGGAGCCGCAACAGGAAGTTGAAATCCATCTCAGTCCAACTGGCGAGAGGCAATGCAGGACCATTCGACGGGTGTCTGGCTGCAGGTCGTCCAAGTCGGAGTTTGACACCGGGCCTTCGTCACCCCTCAGTGATGACGGCGCAAAGCAGAAACCAACCAACCCACCCAAACCTACTCACCGATGAAGCCTAGACTCTGCCCACCCGCCAATCCCCCCAAACCCCCCCATCATCCACCAGCCTTCCTAAAACAGCAGCAACGTAGATGGAAAAAAACAACAACCAAACGAATGAAAGTCCCTGTTGTTTGATATTCAAACATCAGTAAATTCTTTCACGGTTTTTAGTGAATTGTATGGAGATATATAAAGAGTCGCATTTTAATTTCGGGTCACTGGAGAATAAAATTGTTTAGGACAATACAAAAAATTAAATATTAAAAAGAAGGAAAGATTAACTAAACCAAGATAAGAAGCTCCTACACGTATCGTCTATTGCAGAAGAGCACTTCCCCCTTAGCTTGCTGTCGATCTGAGGGGCTCCGCTTGCGTTGTGTGATATATATATATATTATTTTTTTTCCCACTATCCCACCAGAAATTAACCATTCAGCCTCGCGGTTTATGCTGGAGTGATAAGACGCAAAAATAAAGCCAATATTAATGATTACAAGAGACTTGCACAATGGCGCCAATGCCTCTCTTTGTTCTCTCTGTGTGAAAGCACTTCTTTTTCTCTCCACATTCCTTTCATATGATTGCAAAGGTTCCCCATAAGTAATGTTTGTAATTTTGGATAAATCACAGCTTCTGCTTTCATTTCTGTCTTGCGTTCTCTTGTATACCATGGCCCGTTTCTGTCAGAGCGACAGAGAGAGCAGGTGCCTTCATCACATCCGTGTTGCTTTCATGCGCTTTATAAATAATGTCTGATTAGAGCACTTTATCGGTCTCTCTTGCACGACACTATTGTCGGTGACCCAACAATCAGCACCCAAATAAACATGCGCAGGCCGCTAATATTGAAGACATGATTGCACTGTTGCTTAGCATTGTGGCCCTTTCTCCTGTGAGCTTGCATTAATGTGAGTTTTGAAGCACTTGACGTTGCTATGCATGATCAGGTTAGTCCAGAGGATATGCAATCACTCCAGTATAAACTGAAAAGTGCTGCCACTTGTTTTCTTTTTTTTGTGTGTGTGTCTCCCGACCCCATTTATAAGAGCTCCTCCATTGATTGGTCTGATCTAAACTTTGTCTTTGTTTAATAAACACAATCTGCAATACCTACAGCCATCATTCTGTCCCGTAACGTGATGTTTGAGTAAGAAAGTGCTTGACAGAAAAGGACTTGGAAAATTTCATTCGTTGGCTCCCTCAGTTGCTGTCGGTCACAACCCCTTTTTTTTTCATTGCGTAATGACTAGGAACGATTTCGCTTTGTTCCCAGGTCAGTTGAGTCACTGCTTACAACTCCTTCCTGTTATTTTAACTAATGCGAATGTACAAGTCTAATAGCGGACACCAGTTACTTATGAGTTTTATAAGTAGCTTCTCCGTATCCGTCGTCACACGATTCTAGCTATTGTAGCCATTTGTTCTTGTTTAAGGGATGTCATGTAAACCAGAAATCCTTAATATATTCCTTTATCTCACTGGAGTGTAACTTCATCCATAGCATCAGAGAAATCTCATCTTCTTTTTTTTTTGAAGTTGTGTGGCAAATCATAAGGGGACCATCCGTGACTGTCCCGTTTCCTGCTGAGAAACCCGTCACCCCATTCATTCTTAATATCATTAATAATTATGGTTCTCTGTGGGGGTCTGTGTACTTATCAGGCAAATGTACCATAAGGTTTGACTAGCTTTCAAAAGCCAATATTGTATCGTGTGAGTTATTTTCATACTTTGAATTTCATATGTGGTGAATGAGGGTTGGGTGAGTCTGGTATATCCTTTAGCATGTAATAGTTTGTACAAAACAACAACAAAAAAAAAAGTTTATTTTGTACATACCTTGTTTGATTCTTTACTGTGTTTGATGTTCAGGCTGTAGCTGTCCTGATTGTCTAGGGAGAAGACACATGAGAATATTTAACACTTTCTTTATGCAGAGGCAACAAGTAAAAAGAAAAAAAAAAAAAGTTTATCGATAATTGATCTGACAGACAGGAACGTTTGTGCTTCTCAAATTAAAAGTGAATTATATTGTACTTGAATGTCTTCTGTCTTTCTGTTTTAGTTAAAAAAAGTTTTCATCAGGTTCATAAATTCAGCAAGTTTTGTCTGATTAACTGATTAATCAATTTTCAGTTTATAAATCAAACTAATGTTCAGGGTTTACTCGTTTATCTGCACTGAAATCCTCGTCTGGACTCCTGGATAAAGGCCACTCAGGTAAAACTACTCCAAACCATTCAGAAGGATGCTAAAGACAAGGTATCTATTAAAAAAAAAAGTATCATACTCTTAAGTTTTAATTTATTTTTAATGTTTATTTATTTGTTTTGCTGAGGTGTCAAGCTGCTTCAAGCCAGAGCAACAATATCTCTGGTAACTTTCCCCCATTCAAATAGGTAGGTAAATGTATGCTTGCTTGGATTGTTGGCCAAATTTTCTGTTGAACATTTTTGTAAGCAATATATTTGTAGTTATACCAAGTTATTTTCCAGAATAGCTGGGAAAGTCATGTAAATTCGGTGATTTAAAAAGAAGAATGGCGGACATTCATCTCATAAAACCTTTGAAATCCCGACTGGTTGTTTTTGTTCGTTATTACGTAATTGTTAGCTAATCTTGACTGTTTATTGCATTTTATGCGAGTGTTGTCATAAAAACTTCTCTGCCCTTTTATAGTTAAGAAATAGTTTGCTCTGATCTGTATCTTAAATAATATTAATAATTTAAATAACTTAAATATAGCCTACATTTTTTTCATAACATTGGGAATTTGTTCATACCATTGTGAATGCATGTTTGCGGCAAATTAATTCATCGGTTTGAAACCGGCAAATCTAGAGCACTGGCAGACAGTGTAAGTGTTCACAAAACACAGTTCTTTATAAAATAAAATTTAAAAAAAACGTTTGTAGGTGTCTGTAAATCTAAATTGTCCTTGTCCTTTAATAGTCAGAAGTGGCCGAAGGCGCGTTATGTTAACTACACCTGATCAATCAATACAGTCGTGGCCAAAAGTTTTGAGAATGACACAAATATTAGTTTTCACAAAGTTTGCTGCTAAACTGCTTTTAGATCTTTGTTTCAGTTGTTTCTGTGATGTACTGAAATATAATTACAAGCACTTCATACGTTTCAAAGGCTTCTATCGACAATTACATGACATTTATGCAAAGAGTCAGTATTTGCAGAGTTGGCCCTTCTTTTTCAGGACCTCTGCAATTCGACTGGGCATGCTCTCAATCAACTTCTGGGCCAAATCCTGACTGATAGCAACCCATTCTTTCATAATCACTTCTTGGAGTTTGTCAGAATTAGTGGATTTTTGTTTGTCCACCCGCCTCTTGAGGATTGACCACAAGTTCTCAATGGGATTAAGATCTGGGGACTTTCCAGATCTGGGGACTTTCCAGGCCATGGACCCAAAATTTCAACGTTTTGGTCCCCGAGCCACTTAGATATCACTTTTGCCTTATGGCACGGTGCTCCATCGTGCTGGAAAATGCATTGTTCTTCACCAAACTGTTGTTAGATTGTTGGAAGAAGTTGCTGTTGGAGGGTGTTTTGGTACCATTCTTTATTCATGGCTGTGTTTTTGGGCAAAATTGTGAGTGAACCCACTCCCTTGGATGAGAAGCAACCCCACACATTAATGGTCTCGGGATGCTTTACTGTTGACATGACACAGGACTGATGGTAGCGCTCACCTTTTCTTCTCCGGACAAGCCTTTTTCCAGATGCCCCAAACAATCGGAAAGGGGCTTGATCGGAGAATATGACTTTGCCCCAGTCCTCAGCAGTCCGTTCACCATACTTTTTGCAGAAGATAAATCTGTCCCTGATGTTTTTTTAGGAGAGAAGTGGCTTCTTTGCTGCCCTTCTTTACACCAGGCCATCTTCCAAAAGTCTTCGCCTCACTGTGCGTGCAGATGCGCTCACACCTGCCTGCTGCCATTCCTGAGCAAGCTCTGCACTGGTGGCACTCCGATCCCGCAGCTGAATCCTCTTTAGGAGACTATCCTTACTGGACTTTCTTGGACGCCCTGAAGCCTTCTTAACAAGAATTGAACCTCTTTCCTTGAAGTTCTTGATGATCCTATAAATTGTTGATTTAGGTGCAATCTTAGTAGCCACAATATCCTTGCCTATGAGGCCATTTTTATGCAACGCAATGATGGCTGCACGTGTTTCTTTGCAGGTCACCATGGTTACAATGGAAGAACAATGATTTCAAGCATCACCCTCCTTTTAACATGTCAAGTCTGCCATTCTAACCCAATCAGCCTGACATAATGATCTCCAGCCTTGTGCTCATCAACATTCTCACCTGAGTTAACAAGACGATTACTGAAATGATCTCAGCAGGTCTTTTAATGACAGCAATGAAATGCAGTGGAACGTTTTTTTCAGGATTAAGTTAATTTTCATGGCAAAGAAGGACTATGCAATTCATCTGATCACTCTTCATAACATTCTGGAGTATATGCAAATTGCTATTATAAAAACTTTTCCAATTTCCAATATTTATGTAATTCTCAAAGATTTTAGCCACGACTGTAGTGTGTTGCGTCCATAACTTGGCGGGAAAAAGAGACCAAAAGTAAAACAAAGGACAGGTAAAGCAGTTTAATACGGACTTTATTTCCAAATTCACGTTTACAGCAAGGAGTATCAGTGTAAACCAATTAATAAAACACATTACGATAAGGACAATCACAACTGTCAAGCTAGAATGAAGAACTGCGATGAGAAGAGCAGAGGCGGAAAATGAAACTGAGGAGAAAAGGTGGGACTCGTTAACGGATTACAGAACCGTTGAAACAGCTAAAGGGCAAAATTACTCGAAAGACCTTTTTTTTCCCCCGTGCCACGTTTACACGGTTTATCTTTTAAAAGTCTGTTCTTCAGCCTTAACCCACAAGTCTAAATGCTCAGCTTTATGTTAGCAGCATGCTATATTCAGGACGGCCATATCGGATTTCAGCAATATCCGTCGGAAGCTTGTCGTTTTACTGATAATATGGATTCTGGATGCAAATTTAACCATTGTTTTACCTATATATTTCTTCCCCGTTTCATTTAAACGCAAGATAGCCTATACATCTTAAGAAGTAACATAGTTTGAGGCAGCTCTTGCTTCAAACCAGTGCATTCACTTCCAAGTGAGCATAAAGCTGCAATGCACTGCAGGTATAAACTAAAAAACCTAGTAGTATCAGATCGTCTTAACGCATTCGTACATCTTTTTTACATCGTCCACACAACACTATTAGAAAAAGAGTGCAACATAAACCTGGATTTTAGCAGGTAGCTTTTGTTCCTTTCATCTTTCCTCCACTTTTTTCTCTTTCTTTTCATGTTTAAATATTGGTTAACGCTATAATAAAGGTCATTGGACATGGACGTGGTGACTGACTACTACCATGGGTGGAGCTCATAGCATGCTGGGGAAATGTGGAGGTTGTGAGAGTTGTTGGTTTGGACTGAAGGCTTTAGCACTGAGGGGCGCTCGGCTATGTGTTAAATAATGTCATATTTCACACCAAATGGATCAGCTCTGTGCTGATGGACAATACTGAATCTGTTCTGGACCAGAGTGAATCATTAAAACAGGTTTCTGAAATGTAGCTGATAAAAACTGGGGAGGCACTTCTCAGCTGTCTGTTCTTAAGATTCAGATTTCTCTGTATGGTGTTGTTTTTATTGAGTCTGATGTCCATTCATGCATTCTTTGGAAAAACATTTTAAATGCAGAGGCCGAAATCCATCAATACAGAAGCATCGTTGCCATTGAGGGTTTGGGTCAGTTCACAAAAAGCTGATGGATGGTGCTTGTGCAGGGCAAACAGAGCTCAACAATAAGGATGGTAAAGTGATCTTGAGGTCTTTGTTTATTTGACACAGTCTTATAATTGGTACCCTATACGATTTTTTGTTTAATCAACCTCTTATGTACTAAACATTAAAACATTTAATGTGCTGAATGCAGTAAAGTTATGCACTTATTGTCATTAAATTGTAGATAGTATCAGTTGTCTTTAAACCACAAATATGTAAAAATTCATTGCTTTGAATTTTCCTGAAAGCAGATATGGTGTATGCAGTAAATAATAAAAAATAGTTAACATAAATATTTGTAAACAAAACACTGCTAAAAATCCAAAAATAAATAATTAAAAAATATATATATTTTTAAATAAAATCTGTACCACTCGTGTGGTAGGCAGAAAAGAATCCTTATTGTTGAGCCCTGTCCAACAGCATTAATAAAATTTTTGAATGTATATTGACATTTGTTTTTTTCTACCAAAGAGTCACTAGAGGCAAAGCAAGAGGATTTTTTTTTTTTTTCATTCAGTGACGCAACCTCCTATGGATTCATCGTGGGGACAGAAAGGCCTGGACAATATGCTGTGGTAAAATACAGAAATATGTTTGTAGTTTTAAAGCATTTATAAGCAAAGTCTGAATTAAAACAATGTTCAACACGTGATTTATTATTTTGGGTCAAAACACACAACTGGTGTTTTTTATACTTTTATAAACGACTTTATTAAGTGACGCACACTTCCATATCATTCTTAAATTTGTGTTAAATCATCAAATTCATAGCAACTGCATATTTGCCTTCCCTACTGCTGCATGTCAAAACAGGAGTGCATAAGTTATGGTAAATAAAAACATTCACAATAAGGCAACAAAGCAAATACAGCTCTGAAAGCAAATCTCGTTTCTTTTAAAAAACAGGGTATTAAATGGAACAGATCAGGTTACTCAGTGCTGTAAATGACCATTTGGATCAATACACCACCAGCTCCTTTTATTTAGTTTTTTCCCTTTTTTTCTTTTTTTTTTTCTTTATGTGATGGACTGAGCCAATAACATCAATTCTCGTCCCTCCGTGCCGAGAGGCAAAAATTATTTTACAAGCAGACAAGCTGCTGGGAAAACCTTTAGTTAGGAGAAATCCGACAAGCACCTTATTTGAAAGTACTGAAGGAGATACGTTTTAACATTTTTTTTTTTTTCTGGATTTGTCAGTAGCCGGCAGCTCACAGGCCTTGTTTAGCGAGGGAGGCTGAGACCTGATCAGCCAGTGTGGACAGTTGTGGGGAGTCGGTCATGTTGAGGCTACCGGAGGAAGACACATTGCTGAGGCGGCGAGGGGATCCGTCCGTGGAAATGTCGGGGGACTTGCAGACGATGTCAGCACCGTGGTCAGTGCGCGCTTTGGCTTGATCACGGAAATTTACCTTGTGGCTCTCAATCTGATGGGAGAAAAGGTGGAATTTGAATTAAGTTGGATGAACATGAACAACTTTTGCCAAAGAAATAAGTTGAATTCAGGTCATTTGTGACACTTTTCCTTGGTCATCTCTATAGCAAATATTGTCCCAAGTGACCTGAATTCACACTAAATCAAGAAAATGAAACATCCCACCAAGCAATTTTGAGTTTAAAAGACGTCTAAATATGGATGTCTAAAACTTGCTAAAACAAAGCCGAGTTACTCTACGCTACTCCATTTATTTTTTTTGGGAAGACTTAATTTTTTTTTTATGTTCAATCCGCTTAAGTTTGTTTTGGTTGATTTGGTTTGGGACAACATGAATGAATTGTGTGGAACCCTGCATTTTTTACAGTGAAGAAAAGTTGACCTAAATCTTCAATGTCTTCAATGTTGTAAAGTCTTCAATGTTGTAAATCATTCTAATTTATTGCTAGAAAAAAGGATCAATGTTGTTATGTGTCCTTGCTCAATAAAAGTATTTTTTAATATAAATGGCTTTCTGACCCCACACGTTTCTCTACTTTTAATATATTAATGCTATCTATCCCTGCTTCATTTGCAGAAGCAGCTGAAAGTCATCCAGGTCATACAGTAAGACTGCCCTCTAGTGGATCTACATGAACAGTCTGATGCAGTATGGTAAGATGTTGTTTTGTGTGTGTGTGTGTGTGTGTTTTAAACCTGCAGCACTAGTTTTCTTTAGGGGATTTGTATCATTATATCATTTGCATCCAACACAATAATACTGTTTTCTAACATTAGACCAGGAGTGTCAAATTCTGTTCCTGGAGAATTCACCAGAATTTTATCTTACCACTAAAAGTTCTTTTAAAAGATTTTTGTTTGTTTGTTTTTAACCTATTCACAAAGCTGCGGAGACATATTTTTACCAAGAAATAGCTAGAAGCTTTAAGCTATGAGTAAGGGTGGTGTTGACCTTGTTGCTATGGATGATGTCAGCATGATTAGCAAATGTGCACACAGTGATTGGTTGATGGGGTGTAGAACCGTTGCTGTCAGAGATTTATTTGTGGGAATTTTGTAGAGCACAATATTATGTTTCTAATAGTTTGTTCCCCGCTTCTAATCTTTTATAGATTTTCATCCAATGTTACAAGATAACATATTTTTCTAGGAAATAATTAATAAAGAAAACATATTTCCAAAAGCTTTAAAATATATTTTGAAAGGCAAACAAACAATCCCGAAAGCCTTATAAGTAATAATAGTAATATAAGTAATAATATTACTTTTCTAAATAACCAGTTAGGTAATGCATTACTTAAAAATATTAAGTAATTATATTTGAGTTACTTTTTCAAAAAGAGTCTTACATTTGTACGGATCATTATTTTGAATGCATCAAAGAAAAAGGAAAATGGGATTGTCTCAAAGGACAAAGTATGACAAAAAGTACGGAAGTAGCAAATACATTGCTTTTAAACTTTCATTAATCTGTATATACGGCATATATAGCTCTGGGGTCATGAAGTTCTCAGAAGACAACATTATCCTAAATGACGATAATTATTATTATTTTATTTATAAAGGTAAATGAAGTTTATACTGTGCGTTGTTAATTGAAAAAGGGTGAAAAAAGCACCTGCAAGTTCTGAAAGAGATCAAGCCTCAGTCAAGTACTGCAAAAGTAACTCAAAAGTAAATGTAATGCATTACTTTCCATGAAAAGTAACGCAACTAGTTACTTTTTTGGGGAGTAACTCCATATTGTAATGAATTACTTTCAAAAGTAACTTTCATCAACATTATTACAGACCAAACAACACAATATGTAATGATTAGTTAAATTGACATGCCATAATTCCAGTAACATACTTACTGAGGTCCTTTGACTTAACCAGACTGTTGCCTTCAGAGTCGTGAAGGTCAAAGGTCATGTCCACATCATTAGAGTGAACAGCATCCCCATTATAGGAAGCATTTGTGGCCTGCGGCTCTGCTTCCTTCTCCTTCTCCCTCTACAGCATGGGACGCCACATAGTTCATAGGGTTATGGGTAAACAAAACAAAATGGATTGGGATACAAATTATGAAATGAGGTTATGAAGTGATTCAAAACAATCACAGTAGAAGGAATGCCGGGAAAAGGGATGAAGCTGTCTCAGTGCTCATATATTTTCAAGTAAGAGTGCAGATCTTCTTTTGGGTCAAGTAATAATATTCATCAATGAGTGAACAGCACAAATATTTGGTTCATCAACAGACTGAAACTGATTTATTTATGTGTTTTATATCCATACTTTTTATTTTAGTCATTAAATATTAAACTATAGGTTTAACTGGGCACATATTTGTATCAAAATCTTCAATATGGGTTTTTTGCTTTAGTTTGCATGTTTACCAAACAAAAACTTAATTTTATACTTAAAATACATTTTTGTAATCAATTAATGTACTTAATTTTGATATATATTAGTTTTATATATCTACGTTTTTACAAAGCAATACTGGGTCTTAAATGTCAAAATCATTGTTTTAGTATATGCTTGTTTCAGTTAATGTGTGAAAACTTTACTAGACTTTATATAGCTCAGCTCTTGCCTAATAATCTCTAGAAATCAACTCTAAATAAGTACTAGAGAAGAGCATTTCTCTAAATATTTGCACAATTGGTCTAGTCTTTATATTTTCCTTTATATTTAGTTATATATAGCTATATTTAGTGTATATGAAGATAGAAATGTTTTAAAGTTTTTGCAGTTGTACTCTTCAATAAAACATGATTTCTTAAAATGAATAAAAACCTTCAGTTTTAGTAAACTACATAAATCTTTTTCTAATTGCACACTTTAATACACAACAAAAAAAAAACATTGATATCTGAAAATGACCGTTTAGTAATGATCTGTTTATATCTGATAGTAATGATCTGTTTTTGCAAATAAAAATATTTAAACAACTGTAGAAGAGACAGAGCCACAATTTGTTCAGTAAATCACTGTTTAATTAAGAAATTCTAGTTTTCCTACCTGCTGTACCAAAACCATACCAAACAGTCACCCGCCATTTAGTATTATTAAAGAAAAAAACAACACACCGATCTAGTTGATTGACTATTTAAAATGTACAGTATTTCCGTATGTGAATGTTGAATTTAATGAGGTTCTGTCTTGGTTTTCACGATTTATTACAGACTTGTTCATTTTTATGTGATGCCGATATTTCTTACATCAGCACTCATACTTTGAATTTGACTGCATGAAAGTAGCACTCAGGCAGTTTTTAGTGACAGTATATGTGACAGAGACACATGAGCTGAAGACTACTGTATGGAAAAATAGTGAGCACTAAGCAAGGGAGCACTAGTAAGTGATCTTGAAAATGTGCTCAGTAGAGAGAGAAGATGAAGGAGAGCAAGATGCCCAGCTGCGGTTCTGTCACCCTAATGATTCAGTTCTGATTCATTTGAATTCAGATTAAATGAAGTAAGGCTGCAGATATTTTAATTCGTAAATAGTTGATTTGCTTGCTTTTAATTGTTTTTCTCTTCAGACAAACACAGGAGTTATTCAGTCCACTTTTTACTAAATGAAGAGCAGCCTGAACATTCTGTTAGACATTTCCTTTTGATCTCCATGGAAGACAGAAAGTCGTGCAAGTTTGGAAAAAAACAAGGGTGAGAGAACGATGACAGATTTGAACATTTTGGCTGAAAAAATAACTGCTCTAGATTAGCTGCTTTTTCAACCTGGAGTTTTAATAAACAGTCCAATTAAAAACAGCAGATCAAAGAGGGAACTCAGAGAAATAGGCAACAATCTGTGCAAAAGAAGTACACCGAAGTCTGGCAGGCAGGAGAAAGCATGCTGACCATGAAGGAGAGTTTAAAGCAAATACTGCACATATAATAATACATAAAAGCCTCATGAAACATGTTGTGTAGGGCATTGTATTATTGTAGTGAATGAATTCATACATCCACATTAAAGGGACAGTTCATAAAAAAATATAAATTCTGTCATCATTTACTCACCCTTTACTTGTTCCAAACCTTTACGGGTTTCTTTCTTCTGCTGAACACAAAATAAGATTCTACTTCTTAGATAGAATTGCCTTCTATAGTATTTGTCTTTCCAACTATGGAAGTCAAGTGGTTACAGGTTTTCAGCTTTCTTCAGAATATCTTCTTTTTTGTTCAACAGAGGAAAGAAACTCATAAAAGTCTGGAACCACTTGAGGGAGAGTAAAATAGTGAGTAAATTTTCATTTTTAGGTGAACTTTTTCTTTAAGTAATCCAACACACAATTAATGCAATATCAATGTTTTTGTTTAATAAAGTAAATAACATACCCTCCTCTGTCCACCCCCAGGAACATGTCCAATGTTTTCCAGTGATCCAACCTTTGACTGGGCTTTGAAATCCAACTTCTCAGATTTGATCTCCACATTTCCACCTCCTAAAAATACATGTAAAAATGTAAAACTTCACAATTAGTCAAGTGAGGTAAGGATGAAGGTGGATGCACTGACTTTTTTGTGAGAGTTTATTTAAGCCTAATTCGTATTGGTTGTCTTGTACTGGTTGTTGTCTAACGTTCATTTTCAATTTAATTTTCAAAACTATTTTGCTTATATGATCTGATTGAAATCTCACCCGGTTTGTAATGAATGTTGGCCTTGGAGCCGCACTTTGATTGGACGTTGCTTAGGTCGATCTTTTTGTGCACAATCTGAATCTGAAGCATAAAAAACAAATATCATCAGTCATCAGCCAAAAGGAAAATGAACTTCATGCTTTAGGAGCTGATGATCGGGTGAAGGAAAATGACCATTAATCAAACAGGGTTTGTAGGATCTTGCTGCTGCTGAGAGCTACCACAAAATGGATATAAATCCCATTTACTCTGCCCATGCTTCATGCGAATTCAATGAGTGGCCGTGGCATATTTCCATGTGAAAAGAGCGAACATAGCATTTATACCGGATTGTATTTGTGTTCAGATTCTTTCTCAAAGAATCTTGGTTGGCAATTGCACCTTTTAAAAATCAAATATATACCCATTCAAACAAGATTCAAGCTATGGAAAGTCAGAAAAGAGATTCACTCCTAATATTTTAGTCAAAGGGTCCCAATGTTGTACAAAAGGAAGAGACTGTAATGGAATCTAATTTTTGGTATCAGATATAACTTGGTTTATATCTGAAGGCAACAGCAGCACTTGTGAGACCGCAAATAAATGTTCAAGTGCAGTACTTGGGACTTTACATGTACATTCACATACAGCTACAAAATGTACCGCATGAACGATAATATATAAAAGAAAGTAGCATTTTAAAGAGATCCAAATTATAAAAGTTAGAGGAATGGGAAACCAAGCTAACATTAAATGAAATTGGCAGATTACCATAACTAACATTTTGTAAGTGGAAGCCATGGGCTTAAAAATAGAGACCAAATATGTGACCATTGACCACAAAACCATGAGTCATAAGTCTCATCTTTTTCAGAATAAATAAGCTTTCTATCGATGTATGGCTTATTAGAATAGGACAATATTTGGCCAAGACGCAACAATTTGAAAATCTGAAATTTGAGGGTTGAGAAATATTGAGAAATTCAACTTTAAAGTTGTACAAAAAGTACATCAATGCATATTTCTAATTAAAAAAACAAATGTTTGGCTGTATTTATGGTAGAAAATGTACAAAATGTCTTAATGGAACGTGATATTTACTTAATATATATACGTTTTTTTTTCTAAGAGAAATTTACATTTTTTACTCATACAATGTATTGTTGGCTATTCCCATAAATATACCCTGGTTTTGTGCTCCAGTGTCACATATAAGCAGGAAATTACATTCAAAACAATGTCTAAATTGGCTGGTTCAAAAAGAAAAAACAAGATTAGGAAATACTATGGATTTCAAAACAGCTTGCCTTGCAAATGCTATAACAATGAGCATGATCACATTTTTTAAGCTCTCAAGTAAAGATCCATATCCCTTGGAGTTTAATGTATATTTAACATTCTGAAACATCTTCCGATCTTCATCTGCAGACGAATGTAACTCCGCTCTGAATAGCGGAGGAACATGCATGCACTACACAACAGCACTTCTGCAATGCATCAACAACAGTCAGCAATCCAGGTGTATCACCAAGAGGAACTCCAGGTAAGAGGAGACACTAACACTGGGGGATTCAGGCAAATGCATTCAAACTAGTTTTTTTTACAAAGGCATCTATATGGATGTCCTGGCCAAATGCATTGCCCGTGCAAGAATGCTGCAGTCTCTAAACTATAGCCAAACCTTGCACAGCTCGCAGCTAAAGCAAAAGTCACTTCCCATTGTAATGCTGTATCTTAGCAGTCGCCTCTTGCAGACATGATCAAAAAAGAGCACAAGATCAAGAAAGACTTGAGAGATATTAGTAAAGTTTGCATTGTACTACTTGGGTAACGTTTTTGCATCTAGAGTTAGTCTGAAATAATGCACATTTGAAGAGCTCAGATGCAAAGTGCCATCTAAAAATTTCTTCTATAACAAGCATTTTTCTCAGCTTCCTATGTTTATGTTCAGGTATTTCACTTTACATTACGTTAAGTGAATACATTATACACACTTTAGAAGAAAATTTCAGATGGCACTTAGAGGCTTTTGCGTCTAAACTCTTCATTTACTATGTTAAATATTAATATATAGAGTTTTAACTATTAGAAAATGGGACAAAAATAATGCAGCGTTAAAATAATTGGTCAATTTGGATGTTTTAAATGTCTTATCTCTTTTACTTTTATTTAATCTTACCACATAGAAATAAATTAAAATATCCAGAAGGAAATGCACTAATTGCCAATTGTTTAGTTTTTTTTTGTCTCATTCATGAGTTTCTTTTATGATATATATTTAATATTAACTACACTATTTCTCTGAGTGAGGATTTCTAACCCTACTGGTTACTCACATTACCACCACCAGGAACATGATTCATATTGTCTTTGGATCCACATCTAGACTGAACATTAGTCAAGTCGATCTTCTTATGAACAATAGTCACCTGGAAAAGGACAAGGAGAGTCAAGAGTGTGAACCAGGTGCTTTAAGCTGAGCTACAGATCCCCGGCTCTGCAGAGGGGTTTGTTTTCTTCTTAAAGACATCAAATTAGCTTCTTTTTTTTGTATTAAAACATTTGCTATGCGAGTTTGATTATTGGCTTCTTATAAATCAGTCTTATCTAAAATCCCAATATCCACTCACAAGCATGATGTTACTGGCCTGTGTCCATTGCATGAGGTCAAAACTCTCTTATGGCTTTACTGCATTAAACACTGCAGCTTTAGATTGTTGGTTTCAGGATAATTGTGTCCCAATGTCAAAATTGTACGACATGTATGAGATCATTACCTTCCCGCCTCCAGGTTGGTGTTTGAGGTTCTCAGTGGAGCCGATCTTGGACTTGATGTTCTTCAGGTCAGGCATGGGTGCCACAGGAGCAATCGGGGCACGTGATCTCAGCGAGCCAGGTGATTTCGGTGGGGTGCGTACCACTGCTACCTTCTTAACCTGTTGTCCGGGAGTGGAGGACCGACTGGCGGGGCTGCTGCAACCACTACGGTCTGGGGTTTTAGGTGAGTCCACTGACGATGAGAAACAGCAGAAGACCACAATGTTTTCTTCTGTTTTCGCTTTTTTATTACGCTATAGTTTATTGTCCTATAGTAAAGGCCTTTGAGCCTTTATTGGCATGTGAATATGTAGAAGCATTCATGTAGTTTTGTCACTTTTTTATTTTTTTTTATTTTTTTTTACATTATTTGTGACCCTGGACCACAAAAGTCAAATGTACTAAAAATTATATATTTTTTAATTGAGATTAATACATCCGATGAAAGCTGAATAAGCTTTCCACCTTTCTAGTGATGTATGTTTTTTCTATGTATATCTGAGTTTATCTGAGGAATCTAAGGGTTCTATAAAATCGAAATATTGAAAAAATCACCTTTTAAGTTGTCCAAATTAAGTGCTTAGCAATGCACATTACTAATGAAAAGTTTTATTTCAATATATTTACTGTAGTAAATTTCTTAATATCAGGCGACATAGTAGCTCAGTGGTTAGAACTGTAGCCTCACAGCAAGAAGGTCGCTGGTTCGAGTCCCGGCTAGACCAGTTAGCATGTTCTCCCTGTGTTCGCGTGGGTTTGCTCCGGGTACTCCGGTTTCCCCCACAGTCCAAAGAAATGTGCTATAGGTGAGTTGAATAAACTAAATTGGCCATAGTGAATGTGAGAGTGTATGGTTGTTTGCCAGTACTGGGTTACAGCTGGAAAGGCATCCGTTGTGTAAAACATTTTTTTTTTTTGCTTGGGGTGAACCTATCCCTTTAATATTCTAATGATTTTTGGCATAAATGAACAATATATAGATTTGACCCATACAAGGATCATCTTGGCCAACAGTGCATTGTGTAGTAAAATATTTTATTTGTTCCTGGCCCAGGACTTCTTTTTTTTTTTTACCTCTTTCAATGGACCCTGGTCCTACCCTTCGCTGCTCCATCCGTGATGCAGCTGTATTTCACAAATCAAAGTGGTACAAATCAGTCACATAAATGCTCTATTAATAGAAAATTATTCCCTTGGGGTTTCACAACCCATTTTAGGCATAGACAGATATTGTACTTCCAGAAGACTAGCAAAGCAGGAAGGTATGCACACTTTTGCATTTTGCCATTATATGTAGGTGAATACACTGAAATACATCCAGGTATTATTTTATAATTAATTAGAGGATTTTTTTATTTTATGCAGCAATACTGAATTCTTCAAAGTAGAGGAAATCAAGACTGCGCTGCAAAAAGTGTTGACATAATAACATTTAAGTTCCTTTTCAACCTGTCTGAAAAGGAACTTAAATGATTATTCACTAAATATCCTTCCTTTTTATGGAACTAAATAAACATTCATCTAAAAAAATTCACTTACCAGGGATTTTGGCACCAACTCCTTGGGGTTTGGCACCTGCTGTCTTTGTCTTTGCATCTCCAGCCTAAATATGGACAATTAAAGCAGGAATGAGCTAGCAGTAAATCTACTGCCATTTATAATATTTTCACAGTTTAAATGTAGTAATACATAACCAAAATCCACCCATTCCCTTCTCTTTTTGCTCTGTCAATAAGGATGTAGATGTTGTGAAATGTCTCAGGTACTGGAAATCCACCCTATTTTGAGTGGACTTTAAAGGGGACCTATTATGCCCCTTTATACAAGATGTAAAATAAGTCTCTGATGCCCCTAGAGTGTGTATGTGAAGTTTCAGCTCAAAATACTTCACAAATATTGTTTATGACTCTTTGAAACTGTCCCTTTTAGGCTTTGATTCAAATTTTGCCGTTTTGGTGACTGTCGCTTTAAATTAAAATGAGACTGTGCTCTTTTCAGGGTGGAGCTAAAATCACCTGTGTGTTAGCATAGTGGCAGATTCAAACCAGGACTAATGTTATCTTTGTGAAAAACTGAAATTGTCAAGAAAAACTGTCTTAGTAGAAGAGACTACAGTGTTCATTTGTGCATCTAAAACTCGCTGACATTATCTTTAACAGATAAAAACTTTAATGGTGGGCGGCTGCTTCTCACTCATGGCTGTTTATGCTAATGAGGGAGAGATTGTCATTAATGGGCGGGGCTTTCCCCCTCCGATGACATGTACAAAGGGAGAATGTCAAAGTGTTTCTGCACACTGTTCTTATCAAGTGTGATTATAAAAAAAAATCTCATTAGAGACTGGCTACTGTATATTCACACACCGTAGCCACCCCTTATAAAAGTGATTTTTGCATAATAGGTCCCCTTTAATGTTTTTAAATGGTCATGAACTTCAGTGACTTTCTCCTGCAGAGAATAATGGTTAGGGATGAGTGGCTGTACTCACTGTGGACCTGGACACTCTTGTTCCTGGGCTTTTTACAGAGTTTGTGGAGGCTGGAGCGCTAAAGGGACATGATGGAGCTGAAGGAGTGACTGAGGGCTTTATTCTGGGGATGCCTGTGACTGAAGACCCTCTTTGGGTGAGTCTAGCTTTTGCATGCGGTGTTGTGGTGGGTGTCTTATGTGTTTGAGAGGGTGATACCAACAATATAAAGCAATGGGGAAAAAAACAAATCAGTAAATAAACTGTAAAATACAACAAAATATAAACAAAATGATAAAAATGCTAATTAAATGCAAAACTGAAATCATTTAGATGAAGAAATGTCAAGGAAATTAATTGTAAACAAATAAAACAATGGTTTTTTTTCCAGCCATCTTTGAATGAATCTGGCTACAGACGTGTAACTGTATTTCTTAGGAACCCACCAGTCATAATTACTATACCTTTTTTTCAGGAGTTGCCCCTGCTCCAGCCTTGGCTGTAAGAAATGAAGAAACATTAAGTGCAAGCACATGTATTGACAGTTTTAATGGCCTGAAATCATGACTTCCGCCTATCAAGATGTCTATCTATAATACTTGATTCAAAAAAGGAAGTTGATGTTAATGTGTTTAAACATCAGTGCTCAATGTGATTTATCGGTGATGTCACCCAGAAGCAGCAGATTTCAGTCTTGCATGTTTGTTTATGATAGACATTCAGAAAGAACACATTAAATTTGTTCATAATGTGAAATTCATTTGCCCTCTATTTTAATGAACAAGTAAGTGATGACAGAAATTGTAATCTCTGATTAACTATTTTTTTAAAAAGCTTTTTGGCATCATTTGATTTGCGCAGGACCTTGTTTTTTTATTACAGAGAGTATAAAGAATGAAGATTATTTAAACCTTGTACAGGGACAAATAGTAAATTTTCTTGTATTGAATTAAAATCCACTGCTTGTAAGGCAGCAAAAGAGTAGCTTTAGAGTTTTTAGCTTAGGATTTAAGCTTTTGATCTACATAAATAAAATGTGCCATCAGAGCTGTTATTGTTATCGTCATAAATACACTTTTTCTGGCTTTGAACACCAAGAACCAACACCAAAGTTGGCACTTTCTTTACAGATGCAGTGGTTGATTTAATAGGTATAAGTAAGAGAAGACCTGTTCAATTTTAATATAGAAATTGTGCGAGACCAACTGCATTTTAATATGGAAAATCATGCAAGATAGAACACCAACTGCAATTCAGTATATTAACACTGTTTTTGAATGTTTGAAAACTACATGTGAGGTCAAGCAAAATGCATTTTTTCCTAGTTTATGTGTTGTTTAATTTAATTCATGAATAGTGTATCAATAGTGTTGCCTTGCATACTTGGCTTGCTAGATTGCCTTGTGATGGCTTGCAGTAATGAATATATCACATTATTAAGTCATTTTTTCTGATATTTTTATAGGAGACATCTGCACAACTGTGGGGGAGGTTTAGAGGATAGTTGTCTTGAACCCCACAGCAAATGCTGACCTTCTCCTTTCAGTACGTGTTATAGTCAAACCCCATCAGCATGGGTCTTTGGGTCCATTTGAATGTTTCAAAAAAATGGACATCTGGAAAAAGGGTATACCCACAAAAGAATTGCACAGTTTTGTGAGTGATACATTCAACATTCATGCACAGGTGACATGCAATACAAAGGGGCAGGTGAAGGCTGTGCCAGCAATAACGCACAATGCAGAAAGTTAGTCACAGACAAAAGCAGAATAACACTGACCACACACAGAGAGGGAAGGAGAAAAGACAGACACACAGGGCACAGAGGATCAAGAGAGAGAGAGAGATTTTGTGGCTACAAGCAGCCCGTTTCTTCAACCGAACACATTCTTTTTAATTGAGTGTGCGCTTTTCAGAAAGGGTGCTGCAAAGTTCTACTGATCTACTTTAAAAGAAGAAAAGGGAAGAGGAAATAAAAAGATCTGTGTAGGGTTTGGAAGGACAGAACAGAAAAACAGACCTTTGGATGGGACACTTGCTTTTCTGGCCGGAGCAGCATCTTTACAGGTAGTTTTCTGAAGGTTAGGAGCATATTTGGGGGAAGGAGTGGCAGCGACTGTAGCGACTGGTTTCTTCGTTTTTTTGGATGGAGCTTCTTTGGCAGGAGCTGCTTTGCTTGGTGTTTTTGTTGGCGGGACTTGGGCACTGGGTTCCATAGCATCTTTAGCTTTGGTGACAACAGGTTCTGGTGTGGCAACAGATTCTACCTTTTCAGTTTCTACTTCGTCATCATCGTTCGTCTCCAGGTATTTCTCCTGGGTGGCCTCTTTTGGTTTATTAGGTTCTCCATGTTCTTCTGCCTTAAGCTCCATCTTCGGTGCAGCAACTTCTTGAGACAATGGAGGAATTGGGGTCTCATCCTCTTCTTGTTCTGGTACCTCTGCTTCCTCTTCTTCCTCTTGCGTATCTGTCTGAAAGTCCCTTAAAGATGATTCCTCTTTGGTCAGGTCAGCAGCAGCACTGGGTGTAAGAGGTGAGCCTGGATCTGCCCTGCAGGAGTCTGGGCTCTTGCTTTCCGGTGGTGTTTTATCAGAGCTGCACTCCCAGCCAACAGGACCTCCCGGATGACCAGGATCCTGAGGTTCTGTGTAGTCGAATGACAGGCCACGTTTCTTAGCTTCCTCTGGAGTCATGGGAAGGTGAATATGGGTCTCATGTTCATCATCTTTCTGGGTTGTCAAGTCTGGGGTGACAGAACTGCTCACTAAGGAAACTCCTGTTTGGTCCTCTTCTTCATCACTAACTTCACTTACTTCTTTGTCCTCATTTTCATTCTCTTTCATGTTGACAGGGCTTCTAGAATCTGCTTCTAATCCAGGTGAACCAGAATATATTCTCTCAGTTTTCTCCATTTCATGCTCCTCCTCTTCAGATCTACTGGGACTTTGATGGTGGGACATCTTATCTGAAGGACTCCTCTTGATCTGGTTGTCAAAGTCTGTGATTCCTGAACTCAGGCCATCAGCAAGGGTCACTTGGAGTGGATGTGGTGACACTGGAGACTCTCGTGGGCTCACAGAGCTCTCTCTTTCCCCATTCTTCTGCTCTCCCTCCCCATCCACTGATGCTGCACTGCTCCGGCCACTCTTTGGCGGACTTCCAGGTGTTAAGGCTTCTGATGATGTGGAAGGCAGAATTATAGGAACAGCCACAGACAACACTGCAGAATTAGCAACACTCAACCACCCTCTCTCCACAGTCAACATTAGAAGCAGAGAAAGAAAAGGAATCAAGGAACTGAAAGGAACTAAAAGCACAGAACCACATAAGGAGCCTGAACACAACACAGAACACAAGTCTCTGTTTTCATGGCAGTTAAACAATCCAAAAATCTGTTTTTACACACCAAACTTTGAGTTAAAAGCACTTTTATTCATGCAATGCTTGCTAATCTGTATTACCAAGCAAAATTGTTTGTAAAAATGGGGAAAATTTCAGATCAGTACAGTAGGGTCAAGGGGCTCTGAGATCAGTGCTTATAAAAGTGCCTTTTCACTCATTCAGTCACAACAACAACAATAAAACAATATATACTGGCCAATCAGACCACAATAGACCATAACATCTCTGTGAGCTTCAGTGTGTAAAAAGCACTGATGACTGGTAGCAAAATGACCGGCGAAGCAATGATTTGGTGCACTGTCCACTTGCAAGTATCATTTAATGCACAGATAGAACTTTTGTATCTGATCTGAGCAGTAAAATGCATGTTTTGCATTGTGCTGTGAATGCATTTGAAGCACTTTCAATGCATTCAATAATAACTACTTGAAAGACATTTAGTTTCTCAGATATAGTGATGCATTATGGAGCCAGTATAAACCGATTTAAATAGAACAAATATATAAAGTGATTTCCTTATCTCATATTTATTTTTTTTGCATGTTTGCGCAAGCAGTGAATGAATGTAATTGTGGTGGTTTATGAGGCCAATGCATGTTTGTCTACATGTAAATCCTCTGAACTTTTGCACTGAAGGTGGATTAAGGGGTGGTGGTCCACCATACCTTCTCCAGCTCCTGCTGTCCTTCCTGACACATCAAAGTTGTGTGATCACATGGAAGCAAGTTAAAAGAACATATGGGACACAGAGGACATAAACAACAATGCTGAGAATCATCTTCCCAGTTCAGTAGGCTGATCTTATTACAACATTGCAAATACTGTAATTTAAACATGCTGAATATATATAGGAGCAGCTCACAGGCAATGTATATTCATCTTTAAATCACAGTAAACAAAGATTCCTTAGTTTTAATTAAGTTTTTCGCCCCTATATTTTCTCCCCTATATAAATTGATGGGGAGAGTCAGCATTATGTAAGACTTGATCTCTCTGGAAGCCAATCAAAAGCAAGGATAGGCCATTGTAAAGTGAACTTAGTCGCAATTAAAGTTGCAGACCCATTTCAGCTGCATCAGCAGCATGTTTTCTAACATGAAATATTTACCCGATGCCTAATGGTAGCCTAATCCATTTACATTACTCCCAGCTTCATAGAACCACAGCATGCGCATACTGTACGTAACGCTATCTTAATGCCTTTTTCTCAACAGCTAAATGCTAATTCACTAACAAGATCGATGAGTCTGTGGAATTGGAAGGTAAATGATAAATGAAGCTCGTCTTAAAGTCCGTTCACTCAGACCTTGAACTTTTGTAAGCTAATTATTTATGATGTGATGGTAAAAGACTATTTTGCTTTTGTTGTGACTTGGGTTTTTGCACTATTAATGTCAACTGTAATAACTTTACTTTAAAGTAATAAATTGCAATAAAATAATAAGCAAATATTCTGTATGAATTGTGCGTATTTGCAGCTCGTGTTGAAAAGTATGGTACTAAACTGAGATGTGTGAAGAACATATAAATGCCTCTGTAGTGTAAAGTACAAATACATGAAATATTTAGGTCAGAAAGAGATTATAACTCTATAATAATATTTTGAGCTATTATCAATATTAACTAATCTATACTATAATTATTATTCTACTGCATATCCTGGTCACGGCACCAGACAGGTATATCCATATAAGCCATTAGTGATTCAAGTGCTTGTCTAATTTACTCACTTACCAAATGGATGTTCTGAGCATTACTATGTAGTTTAGTTCTCATCTTGCCCGGAACTTACATCGTCCTCTTATACAAAAAGGAAGGGTAGAGTAGACCTGCCTAATTGCTCTGACTAATATTCTGGGCTTTTACTGGCCTTGAATCTCTTTAAAGGGTTCCATCCTATTGCAACTGCATTTTACAGCCTTGAAGGCATGCAATTAGCTTTCAGTGAAATTTTTCAGCATATCACAATATCAGCGACAAAAACAACTCAACTGCGTTTCCAAAAAGCTTCTAAGAACATGGCAAGGTCACTGCTGAGAGGTTCCAGGCGTATTGCTGGTCCAGAAAAGTCAATGGAACTATCAATATTGACAACATAATAGGCATTGTGCTTAGTGCTTTTTGGAAATAGTTTACAAGCAACAGCAAGGCATAGAGTCTTGTTAATGTTAAGGTTCTCACAGGTTTTCTCATTCATTCTTATTACATTTGTTTTATTTTTATTAGAATTTCATTTGTACATGAGATCATTCTCCAAAATGACAAAAAAGACCTGAGATTTAAATGTGGCTAAATGGAGGATTTGGTTTTCTGTGCCTCTATACAGAGCACAATCATAGAAATGTACTGTAGTCATATTATTTCAGTGAAATTTAGTTTTATTATAATATCGTCTCAAAATTACTTAAAAAAAAAAAGTTTTGGGAACCTTGTTGCCTATAGAAAATAACAAACCAAAACTTTCATTTTAAGGGACAGTTCACCCAAAAATGAAAATTACCTCATCATTTACTTTCCCTTATGTGGTTTTAAACCTTTTTTCTTTTGTTAAACACAAAAGAATATCTTTTTAAAAATGTTGTTTGCTGGCACCCATCGACTTCCATAGTAGGGAACAAATTACTATCAAAGTCAGTGGGTGACAGCAACCAGCATTTTTCAAAATATCTTATTTTGTGTTTAACAGAAGAAAGAAACTCATAAAGGTTTTAAACCACATGAGGGAGAATAAATGATTTTAAATTTTGAGTGAACTACATAGGCAATAAAAATAAAACCACCCGGAAAGGCTCTCCATTAGAAATCAAAGCGCAGAGGAAGAAAAGCAGCAGGTGCTAATGATAATTGCTAAATTTGTATCTAGTACTCTCATTTGTCAATTGTCAAAGGGGGAAATTTGAGAGGCTGGTTTTCATCACAAAATTATTATTATTTTTCATTTGATTTGTATTACATGGTTGTACTGCATCCTTGGGAAATCAGCATTGCAGCCAAATTTTGCAGGTTGAATCAGTAGCATAATGGGATCAAAATAAGTCGCTGTATGAAGCTAAGCAAAAAGCAGATTTGTAAAGCAAAGATGAGAGGCACAATTGTAGTTCATACCCAATTGCTCATCTTTATCAAAGGACGACTTGGGATCGGAGTCTTCTAAAACAGGCTTTTGGGTGGTCACTTCAGGCGTTGGTTCATGTGTCTCCTCTAAGAGAGAGTGATGAACTTTTAATTTAGACAGCAGAGGACTGATGTGGTTCACATGGCAAACAAAGCAAAACTTCTCTTTAGGGCAGTCTATTTGCTCGCATTCTTCTAGGTCTTTTAGGTGTAGGATAAAGTACAATGGTGCTTTGATGCATCTGTTAGTATAATCCTGAGACGAGTGCTGTAACATACCATCATAATGGGCAAACAAACGTTCTGAATGCCAGCATCAGGTTGTTTTTTAAATTTTATTTGATGAAATGTGTCATTTTAGAGACATTCTGCTTCACTGACTTCTGCCAGCAGAATGAAGCTGGAATTTGGGTTGCTGGTTGATGAGAAGGTTTCGTCTGTGCTTTGTGAGGAAGCCTGGGGCTTGCTGAATGCTTGTCAGTTGTGCCAGAACAATCCAAAGCGGGTAAGACAGATTAATCGTTTTTGTTTGTGTAAACTACGACCTATTTCATCATATCTAAGCCTCATCCAACTATACATTTTACGAAACAATCTATGGCCATGTCAAATCTTCAAATTATTGTAAACACACAATGAAGGCAGGACAAAATGTCTTATAGATGCTTTTCATTACTGAACTTTATTTTCCAACAGTTGAAGATAGCTCAAGGCTTATCCAAGTGTGTTCCATGGTTGTCAAAATGGTGGCAGGGTTCCCACGTGTTTTTAACAAAGGAATAAAAGTATTTTTCCATGACTTTTCTATTAGTTTTTAGACAGTTGCTGGATAAAGATGTTTAAATAATTCTTTTTAATTACATTGAATGAAATGAAAGAGAAATTTCTTGCCAACCAAATGTCTTGAGCATAGACAAATGACTTGACAAATGTATATTGTACATGGATATTTGTACAAAATGTTCAATATATTTTTAAGATTTTAATTATAAATTAAACCTTTTAATTATATAAGATTTTATAAGATTTCATTTTATAAGATTATGTAAGACTTTGCATGATTTTTCCCAAAACTGGAAATAACAAAGTATTTTCCCATAGGTATCATTAATCTGATTTCTATTACAGACTTGTTCAAAACTATTTTCTAAATGTCGATTTAAAAAAAACTATTACTTAATGACAAGATTTCTGTTTATGTGACTAATTATGCATTGTATTTTTTTCTCTTGTGATAAGTCACTCTGAAAATCATGAGGACAAATGTTGGAAGGTTCAAGTAAATGGCAAGAAATCCCCTTATAATTCCAAGTATGAGGTGTTTCTAGGAGGTTATTGTATGCAATTTCACAGAGGAACTATGGTTTCAGATTTTCTAGATGAACACCAACCAGAGTTGTGCAATGCAATAGGGCTTCTTGTAGCCCCTGCTGCATAATTTCAGAGGATGCTGGATCCTACAAATAAATGCATAACAATATAAAAGCAAATCAAGATTTGCAAGGTTTAAAGGGTAAATGGAAACACAGCTATTGATAGTGGGAACCCTCAGTCAGGGATGCCTTAAAATAAAAATGTCTGTAGGCCACATTGTCAAAAGATTTACAATCACTGTGTGAACTGATTGTGAACATCGTTCCACATCAAATGGAAAATAAAGTCCAACAAATAAATTCTATGTGACATTTTGCAATTGACCTAAATGAATGAACATCTCCACAGACATCTGAAACCAACACATGGCTGGGTGATGTCACCATCAGCATATGTGTCAGGTTTCCCAGTATGAGACGAGACATAAGCAAGAAACACACTGCCATGAGTATCACTCAGCTTTCGTGCGCTTTGTGGGGAAACAATAGGATTTCAGAGTTTATTTGTTTCTCTTTATATAGAACAGTAACTACAGTATGTATCCATCTTTATACAGACCTTTCACTGGACCGTCACCTGCTCCCATATATCCCCCTGTCCCGTTCTTCATGTCTTGTTGATGGCCGTCCTTGATGGTCATGTTGACTACACCAGATGCTATGTTGTTGCCAGGAGAGTCCCCCACCTGTCCAGAATTCATGTGGTCCTGATGGTCCATTTTGAGATGATTTCAGTCTGTTGAGGTAAAACAGAACAAAATCATTGGGGGTTAATGAGTGAAAGTGACTCTGAAAGTGTGCTGCATCACCTTTTACCCACTTGAGTTTGGTGGTTGGTGGCAAATTATAGTATTTAACTATTATAAAACTGTGTTAACCTTAAGTTCGTTAGTTAAGATTAAAAGAGATATTTGCTCCAAGAAGAAACATGAAATTTGAGCTATATTCACACTGCAGACAAATGTGGCCCAAATCTGTTTTAGGTCACGACAGCACAAACTACATGGAATCTGATCTTTCATTTTCAATTTGTGCCACTTTCATATGTGGTATTAAATCCAATACAGATCTTATGTTTTGCAATGCCACCGCAAATTAATGCAACTTTTTCATAATTTGTGATCGACATGCATCATCATCATTCTGCATTTCACAAATATCCACTTCCTCCTCAGCAGCTGCTCATTAAACCTTGATAAGTTCACTACATCAGTGTGGTCAGTCTTGGCTGTTGTCTGGAGTGAACTTTAACAATGGTGTGATTAGAATGTACAGTAAATCGCACGATTAGCTGCTAAATTCAAATCTGCTTTTCCACAAAGTCTGGCAAAAGACGTGTTCCGTGCTTGTCATAAGCACAATATATCAGTGTTTTTAATCACATAACATTTATTTTAGGTTTCATACAGTGAAGTACACATTAGTACTAGCAAAACAACCATTTATACTTCATAAAATACACAGCTGTTGTCTGCGAAAACGACAAACATAATCTTATTAAACAATCTGACAACCTGCGTCATACATAATACACGAAAGACATATAACACACAGTAAGTTTATGACCATGAAAAGTTCACAATTTAAATCTGAAATTGGCTACATTTGAAACAGCAATGTGTGAACAGCTATGCAACAAAAATCAGATCATAGTAAATAATCTGATTTAAGCAGTGAGCCTTACAGTGTGAAAGTGTTAGTTGATAGTTAGTTTTTACAAGAGTGGCCACTAAGCGGCATACCCCTGAAAATATATTTTTGATGTAGGACAGGTTTTTAGAAATACATTTTAAAATACTAATTATAACAGCTAAGACCACAGCAATGCATGGAAATGTCTGAAATTCAAATACCACAGAGACCGTTTGCAAAGCTGCAGTCAAGGACAAGGTCATTTTCAAGTGCCGTAATTTCATCATATGGAGGAAGATTTCATTTTCCCTGTAAATTGTTTCTTGTTGTTGGAGTGTATTTTTTCTATGTTCAGGTCTATATAGAAAAGCCACCTTTTAACACATAAAGAAATAATGTGTTTGATAATCAATTACAAAGCATTCAGTAATTCCATATCATCTATATTTAAGCAGCTCTGTGATACAGTCAGCATATCAAAGAAAGAGCCACAAATAAAGAGCAAAAAGACTACCGGAAACAGCAGTCCAGGACAACAGGAAGTAGTAAGAGACCTCTCTTCCTCAAGAACAGCTTCTGGTATAAAGCTACTCAACACTGAAAAATAAATTCACCAATAATGTACATGTTCTTCTTTATAGGTAAAACCAACAATTGGCAATAACTCTACCATACATAGAAGCTACCAGAACATCTTATCTAGTGAACAGCATAAGACAAGATATATGAAGGTATTAAATGATAGATTGATGGCACTGGAATTTCCCTTTTCTCTTAAAACACACTCTGTATCTTGTCCATTAACTTATGGTTGCTGGTGTGTAGTGTGTGTGCTTCCTGCTACAAGTAAAAATTGAGTTTTCCTTTTCTGCTTTATGCTTTGTACAAGATCAAGCCAAACTCATGTAGTCCCAACAGAGCTATTAGTAAATCCACACTCGATACAGTACGCTAACGTCCATCTCTTTCACACAGGATGCCTATAAACAAGAATTCTATTAGTGTCAAAATGGATTAGATGCAACATTGTCACATCCCATAACCTATTTGTTTTTTTTTGTGGTTTTGTTTAGTTGTTGATGAGCCATGTTTATGTAATCGGATACCTCAGTGTGTTGTTCTCTGAGATTCCACATCGGAAGGTCATCTAAATGTGGGGGTCATTATGAAAACCAAGTTGTTTTAGGCAAGAAGTGCTGTGGTGCTGAAAATAGTGCCAAAGCTGCAGGGGTGGGTTTACATTTGTCAATTACATCATCCTCAAAGTCAGCAGTGACCAGCAGGGAGGAACAGTATCACAAGCCAAAATGGCTTTTTAAAGAGATAGTTCATCCAAAAATAATTTCTGTCACCATTTCCAAACCTGAATGACTTGGTACGATCGGACGAAATAATTGGGCTTTGGTCTATAGCTTGGAAGCTTTGGTGCCCCTAAATCAAGAGTGTCAATTCTTGCTCCTGGAGAGACACTGTTCTCCATATTTTGTCTCTTACTCATCATAACCAGCTATTAAAGCTCTTACTAGACATTCTAGAAATGTCCATTCAGGTCTGTTTACATACAGGTCTGTTGAGGCAAGCTGGAGCTAAATTCTGCTGCACAGTGGCCAGGACCATGTTTGGACACCACTGACCTAATCTCAGCCTCAGATGTTACATGTATGGACCACTGGCAAAGAGTCTGAGCACAAGTCACACAAAATGAGAAACACTGTGGGAGTTTTAAAGTAATCAAACTGAATTTCACAGGAATGCCTTTCAAAGTTTAAAGCGATTTCCCATTCCAACTCATCAGAGCCTTTTAATGCGTTAAAGTAACACAAATGTATCCATGAAGTGAAACATCAGTTTCAGTGTTACCCAAGTTTCACGGCTCTTTTAAACATATTCGTTGAGTGAACAGTTTCATTATGGCACATTCATTAAGGCAGTCCGCCAACTGGTGTATCTTCGCTGACTGGTAGCCTGATTTAGACAGGTCCCTGTGCTGAAACTATTGAAATGTCATCATTATACAGCCAATGGAATAGAATGGTCTTTATACGACAGTAATATTGTTAATCAAAATAATTTTGCAGGTAATCCAGCAAAAATAGTTATTGTGAGGGGCCTAATAGTGGAGATATCCATTTTACATGTGATTGATTGCTGGTTAGATTGGTTACTCTTGGGCAGTTCTTAGACAATGAAAGCTGGCATTCAGTCTATAGGTCTGAGTCTGGCTATGTAAAACTACAGTACAATCTACTAGAATTGCATGGAAAAGAATTTGGAAAAGTCTTTAAATTCTCACCTTTTATTTTCCACAAAGTCATATGGGTTTGGAAGAACATTCCTATTTTGGGTGAACTATTCCCTTATGCTTTGTACCTGTAGGTGTTTTTTTCCCCCAGTACAATCATTGCACAAGTGCACTGAGGTTTGGGAAGCATCATGCTCAAAATCCCCCAGAGGGAATCTGTCACCTTCTTAATAAACCCTCACAAGCCTGGTTTCCCTTAGGCAGCAGTGGTGCAAATTCAAGCCCGACTCCCGCAGGCCTCTCATGCATTATTCAGACTGAGCTGTGATATCAGTAAACAAAGCTTAAAAACCATCTGCAACCACAGTAAGTCCAGATCAAACCACCGCTACATCATTAGGGACTGATTTATTTACAAAAACAAAAAAGCACACAAACTGGGGGGAAAAAATGAAATGCAAAAAATGTGGAAAAATTAGAATACCCCTGCAGCTGTTTCTCAGCAAATGGGACATTCAGGATTTTGGTTCTAAGCATGGTGTGAGCTTTTTCCCATTCCGATGTCCATGTTTCCCATGCCAAATTTTTCATTAAAAAATTAAAATTCTGAATTGCAATTTGTAAGTGATTTTGTGAACATTTCTCTTATAGTTTTCTGCAGTTCAAAAAAAGGTTGTTTGTAACCGGGCTCAAAAAAAAATTATATCAAGATTTGTGTTTACATGCATACATATATTGGTTATCAGCTTAGCATTTATCTGCATCAGCCAAAATTTTCATATCACTGCATCCGTTAGCCAGCAATTTTTTTGATAGACTTCAAATCTATTTCTTACAAAACTATTAAATACAACACACTTAAGCCTGTTTGAATGTTTTTGTGATACTTTTAAATTTGCTATAAAGTTACTGCTACTGTTTAATTTAATGAAACTTCACTTAAAAAAGGTTTATGTTGACTTTTCTTAAAACTAATTTAAATCAATCAGCTTTACTTGCAAAACCCTGCTATTTGACCAGGTTTACCTGGAGTAAACTGACAAAAAGCATGGTAACTACACCAGATACACCAACAACAAATGATCTTTTACTAGCATAAACTAGCATGAGGAAGCACATGCTGCTCTGGGGAGCAAGAAAATAAAGTTTACTTGACTTGTGATGTTTGCCAGATGATTCTAAAAGCATAGTTATGAAAAGCATGTCAATTTCTATCAAGTCAACAACTAATTTTTTCCATAGGGAACTGAGTGGTGTGGATAGCAGACACCAGATGGGGCTAAAATATGAGGGATTGATGACAACACCCAAAAATGAGGGTAAACTCATTGACAGATCGAACAATTACATTTTAAAGAGAGTTTGCAAAGACAAAACTTGTCTTTCTATGTAATAACCTGCACAATGAATAACACACTAGGACTGACTATATGTTGAATAAATGTGGTGATTTGAGATTGTTGTTTTTCTTTTACATAAGTTCTCTGTGAAGTCTCCTGCTCGTGGTCTTTTCCAGATTTACAACAGTCATTGTTAATAATAATAATACATTTTATTTGAAGGCGCCTTTCTGGCAACTCAAGAACACCGTACAATAAAACAAGAGCAATAAAACAACAAGAGAAATAATATAAAAGTATACAAGATACAATTAAGTATTAAAAGCCACCTTAAATAAGTGAGTTTTGAGTCTTGTTTTGAATAATGTAAGGGAGTCAATGTTTCTGATGGCAGGTGGTAGTGAGTTCCAAAGCCGGGGAGCAGAGTGGCTGAATGCTCTGCTGCCCATGGACGATAGACGAGCAGAAGGAACAGACAAGTGGAGGGAGGAAGAAGATCTCAGGGTGCGAGAGGGAGCAGCAATGTGAATGAGGGCAGACAAATATGGAGGGGCGAGATTGTGGATGGCTTTAAATGTTAACAGCAAAACTTTAAAATCAATTCGAAAATGAACTGGTAACCAGTGAAGCTGCTGCAGGACACAGAGACACAGAGAGAGAATGGTACTGGTGCACTTGACCTGAATGATTGTGATACCTCCTGGGCAGTGTAGGGAGAATGTCAATGCCCCTTTAAGAAGCCTTTCTGCCTGACGATGGATGCCTCTCTCTCTCTCTCTCTCTCTCTCTCTCTCTCTCTCTCTCTCTCTCAATTTCAATTTTTTTCAATTTCAAGGTACTTTATTGGCATGATTGTGAGAACTTACAATATTGCCAAAGCATAAACATAAAACAACATACAGTAACATACAATAACAAACATTAAGGTCAGATTAAACTAAAGGTGCTGGATCATAAAATACAAAATATAAGAGACCTATAAGATATTTACAATATAAGTTATAAAGTCAACATTTGTAATATAAACTTTTAAAGTATATACATTTACATTTTAAATGGTGTCAGATGAAGATAAAAGTGTTATAGTTTGTTTCTAAAGGTGTGTAACTGATAAATGAATTTGGCAGCAGCTGATGGATGTTTATCCTCACCCAATAAAATCTTCATCTGATCTGATTCTGAAGAGCTGTTAAACTCTGGTATGAGTTTAGACATTTTGTTCAAATGTTTCTCTCTAAACTCTTTATATTTATCACAGTACAGAAGGAAGTGTGTCTCTGTCTCAATGTCACCTCTGTCACAATGAACACAGATTCGTTCTTGTTTTGGAAGCCATGTTTGTCTGTGTCTGCCTTTCTCTATTTCCAGACTGTGATCACTGAGTCTGTATTTGGTGAGGGTCCGTCTGTGTTTTACATCTCTAACGTTGTAAAGATATTCTGATAGATTATATTCTCTGTTTAAAGAACGATAACATTCTAGTTTACTTTGGGTTTTACTCACGTTATCCCAATGATCTAAATATGAGTTTTGATTAGTTTTAATGATTTGATTAATTATGATTTGTTGTTTTCCAGTGGTGTTGTTCTGAAGTTTAAGAGACATCTGACAGATTGAATTGGTTTTAAGTCTCATTTCTTGGGTTTTAAGGGCTTCATGTTGAAGTGTGTTTGGAGGACTTGAATTTAAGTGTGTCCAGAATTTAAGAAAGCGTTTTTGGATATGTATTAATAGTGGGTATCTGCCTAATTCGGCCCTGCACGCATTAGTAGGTGTTCTTCTCTGAACTCTTAAAATGTTTCTACAGAATTCAGCATGCAGAGATTCTATTGGATGTTTGTCCCATTTGGTGTAGTCTGTTAGACAATCTGGAGCCCAAACCTCACAACCGTATAAAGCTATGGGTAAAATAACACTATCAAATATTTTACACCAGACTTTTACAGGAATATCTGATTGTTTAAGTTTACCTTTGATGGCATAGAACGCTCGTCTCGCTTTCTCTTTTAGTGAATTCACTGCTAAATTAAAACTTCCCGATGCGCTGATTTTTAGACCAAGATAATCGTAGTGTAGAGTGTGTTCTAGGACAGTGTTTCCAAGAGTAAACGTGTATCTGTAATCCTGTAATCTTGCTTTTTTCTGGAAAATCATGATTTTAGTTTTTTTGATATTAACTTTTAAAGCCCAATTTTGACAGTACTTTTCTAGCAGGTCCAGATGTTGCTGTAAACCTTGTGGAGTATCTGATAATAGCAGTAGATCATCTGCATATAGAAGAGCTTTTATTTCAGAGTTATTTAGTGTAAGACCGGGTGTGTCGGATTGTTCCAGTAACGTTGCTAACTCGTTAATATATAAGTTAAACAAGGTTGGACTCAAGTTACAGCCCTGTCTCACTCCACGACCTTGACCGAAGAATTCAGTTCTTTTATCGCCAATTTTAACTCCGCATCTGTTTTTGGTGTACATAGATTTAATGATGTCATAGGCTTTTCCTCCTATTCCTGATTCTAGTGTTTTATAATATAGGCCGTCGTGCCATATTGAGTCGAACGCTTTTTGAAAGTCTACGAAGCATGCGTAAATTTTACCTTTATTTTTATTACGAACGTGTTGGTTAATTAGTGTCTGAAGTGTAAAAATATGGTCGGTGGTGCGGTGGTTTGGTAGAAATCCAATCTGACTTTTACTTAAGACGCTGTGCTTGGTCAGGTAAGTTTGAGTCCGGGTATTTAGAATACAACAGAAAGTTTTTCCTAGATTACTGTTTACGCAGATGCCTCGGTAGTTACTGGGGTCAAATTTGTCTCCACTTTTGTATAGTGGATGTATTAAACCTGTAGTCCAGGTTTCAGGAAAGTGTCCGGTTTGTAGTATCAGATTAAAGAGTTTTAATAAGGCGTCCTGCATTGCTGTGGAACTATGTTTCAACATTTCTGTTCTGATATTGTCTAGACCACAGGCCTTTTTGGATTTTAGTTTGTTTAGTGCTTCTTTTAGTTCTTCTGGTCTAACCGGGTAGTCTAAAGGGTTTTGATTATTTTTGATTGTTGATTCCAATTGGTTGAGTTTGTTTTGTATATTTTTCTGGTCAGGTGTAAGGCTATCTGAAGATATTTCACTGAATAGGTTTTTAAAATAGTCTTTCCACAATTCGCCGTTTTGTATCGGTATGTCTGGTTTTTGTTGTTTATTTAAGCTATTCCATTTTTCCCAGAATTGGTTACTATTAATTGAGTTTTCAATTATATTGAGAGTATTGTTGAGGTGTTGTTGTTTTTTGTAGTGCATTGTATTTTTATAATCGCGGAGTGCTCTCTCTCTCTCTCTCTCTCTCTCTCTCTCAATTCAATTCAATTCAATTCAATAATTGCTTTATTGGCATGACAAATGTTACAAATGTATTGCCAAAGCATTTATAAAGTTTACATAAAAAATAAAATAAAATAACATATATATATTTACAAAAAAAAAAAAGTAAATACAGTAATAGTAGCAGTAAAAAAAAAAAAAAAAAAAAAAAAAACA
>CAIGQV010016547.1:6440820-6454440 GCA_903798115.1 Danio jaintianensis
ACACATAAACACTCTTTTCACATCATATTCATGTATCTTACCAGGCTAGTGCCTCAGAATGTTCATAATCCATAAACAAGCTTTTCCAGCTCTTAGAATCTTCATTTGTTGAGTAATAAAAGGTTAATATGTTAATAAAAGAGTAAATGAGAACGGTACACATGGCATGTGTGTCTTGAACTCTGGATAATTATGTTAGCCTCTTGTGGCTATAAAATTCATTATTAGTAATCCATCCAGTTGCGGTCTTCAACTACAGTACCTGTCTGTGTTGTTAATTCAATTTAATTCAACCCCCTTAAAAGCCAGTATAATGCTAGTAATTGTCTAAAGTGTAATCAATGCTTCAATGAAACCTTTCATTAAGATCGACGTGAAATGAAATTTAGCCTCTTTTGTTTTTTTTATTAGTAAACAGATTGTTTTTGGGGGGGTTTGCTGGATCAGCGTGTTACTACATCTGTTGCATTGCTATCAGTCGGAGCTTGTTTTTGCAGACTTAACATGCTGAATTGACGCTTGTTGTGTCACTGAGAAGAGATGTGTTATTGTCTGTTTGTCAGGGTCTGCATAAATTGGCATTAAGTCTTTAAGCACTGATGTGACAACATTCCATCTCTTCCCCTTAAACAACATATGAAATATCGCTAACTCAATCACTAAAATCAATCCCTGCCCTATATAAGTGGTTTAAAACTCAATTTATGGTGGGCCATAACAGTTTAATTGTGCATTTATTTGTGTCATTTCCTGTTTTTAAAATTAGGCTACTTTTGCCACCATCTAATGTTCAATTGAATCTAATGTTCACTTAAAAGGGCTTTATTTGCCTTTGTGTTTTCTCCTGTATCAGGTTGGCGAGCACATTTAATACGGGCATTATGACATGTTGCCATTAGACAGTGGCTGTTTCTCAATTCCAAGCACACAGAGAACGTACTCGTGTTCTTGTGAAGACCGGTCTTGCAAGGTTATCTTGGAAGAACGATCTCGGAAGACCGTGAGAACACAGAAGGCGTGCTCTGAGAAGTGAGATGCTGCGTTCTTCCGGATGGTCACATGACCTTCACGCATTAACTGAAATTTATTTAAACATTACAGCATTCATACAATGATTTATTGTTTTTTTTCCCTTTTCAATAAATATAACACACACAAAAACCAAACAGATTTTAATACAAATTTCAGCAAATAACCACCCTTCATGTGTTTATGCCTTTATTAAGATTTTCATATTAATGTTTACTTTCACCGTCTCATTAAGGGAAACTCCTGAGTTAAATCATTTATATCACTGAACTTTAATAATATATCAAATGATCTGTATAATTCTAAATCTATATAAAATGATGCTCATTGTGCTGTGCTCAAGTCTGCATCGATGCATCCTCAATATCAAGAACACATGCGGAACTTTCACACGTCCTCCGTTCTTGCGGTCTTGAGTTTTGGAACTGAACTTTGACGGTTGATGATGATGTTGCACGAGAACACAAGGACACAAGATCGCTGAAGAACGCATATTGAGAAACAGCCAGTGTGTTCTAAATGAGACATATCGCTCCGAATGGCACTTTGAAGTGAAAACAAACATGGCTGCCATATTGAAGTGCTGGTCCAAATCAAAGTGCTCAAAACTGGCCACTCAATGGGCACTTTGAATCTCGAAGTGTACAACTGTTAAACACTTCAGGGAAATATGACCTTTTTGCGTAGAGAAGTTGTTTGGTGTCAAAATACCAACAGGAGGCTCGGAATTTTACTTTACCTAGTTTGTTTTCTATAGGTAAATACTGTTTATTTACTGATTATTAGTAAAAAAAAAACTACGTATATGCATAAATAAATAAGACACAGCCTGCACAATGTACTTATCATTCGGAGTGTATTTTTTGGGAGTCAACTAGCAGACAAAAAGTGCGACGAAGGCACATCTTCATTTCAAAAATAGCTTTTTTGACCGCTACACCTTTCATCCATTCGAAGCTGTCAATCGAGAGTGTAAACCCTTAGAAGGGATTAGAGCACAGGGATGAGCCCTTCCGAATGGAACGCAGTGAGAGTCAGCAGCGCAACATGCAATTATCATATTGCCTGTAGTAAATGCACCTAATCTGATATAGGTAGACATACTGTAGGTGAACAAAGACTTTTCAGTTTTTTTGGCACACAGAACTATTTTTGGAACTTTATATTATCACAGTTGAACCACTGAAGTAACGTAGAATGTTTTGACAATGTTTTTGGTTTCTTTTCTGATCTCTGAATGTCTCAGTACTGTTGCTGTCAGTGGAGGATGAGGGAGCTCTCGAATTTTATCTAAAATCTATCAACTTGGGTTCCGAAGTTGAACAAAGGCCTCAGGGGATTGGAACAATATGACTGTGATTAATCAATAACCGAATTTTAATTTTAGAGTGAACTAACCCTTTAAGTTTCATTGCAAGCTGTTAACACATTGGCAACAAATACATTAGTGAAACTCCACGCAAAAAATGAAAACTCAAATCAGTTATTCCAAAACTTTATGGCTTTATTAATCATTTAAATAAATAATATTTAGTCAAATAATTACTGAATTAACATTTTTGGATGGTGTATATCTTTGATTTGATTAATTTTTTTTGATCATGAAATCAAATTTGCGAGTAGCATTTCATGATGACTTGAAATGACCCTGTCTGTATAATGTGTTTGTCAGAATATCTTGAGGGGTCTGTCTGGCCTACATCAAAATAGCTGATACACAGAACAGAGGCAGATGGATTATGATTGTCTAGACTTTGGTGTCTGTTCTTTGAATAGGGCATGTCTAAAATTAAATTCAAAAAATGACTGCTTGTTCAAACTACTTATTTAAAATGAGTTAAAACAACACAATTCTTAAGTTTTTTTTTGGGGGGGGGCGCAACTTAATTATTTTATGTTCAGTCCACTTGAATTTGTAAAAACGATTAAGTTGACTTAATCGATTTGGGTTGGGACAACATGAAGGAATTGTGTGGAACCCAGCATGTTTGCACTATGCTGTTTCATTATGAATGCAGCTTCATAACCGGGTGGTCACTTCCCTATAACTAAAACACTAGCTTATTTATCATCCGTCTCCTATTTAACAGCCCAGAGACACTTTCATACTTTAACAGCTCTGAGGGTTAAATTAGCCAGACTGTCCTCCTCAGCTCAGCGTTTCTCTTCGGTTCACTATATTTATGGGTCTCTCTTAGACTTTTTCAGACAGACCAATTACATAAGTGCCCTGTGTGTGGTGTAATTGAAATGTCCGGGAGATGCTTCTGGAACGCCTCTGCAACAAACAAGTCAAAGGGATAGCTCACCAAAAAATCATTTACTCACACTCAAGTGGTTCTAAACTTTTATGAATTTCTTTCTTCAGTTGAAAGAAACACTTAAGATATTCTACAGAATTAAAAAAGCAGTCAATGAAATTTGTAATAAGAACAAAAAAATACTATGGAAGTCAGTGGTTGTTTTTTCCAACATTCTTCAATATATCTTTCTTTGTGATCAACAGAAGAACTTAAGTGTTTGGAAAAATATTAAATGATGAGTAGATGATTTTCATTTTTGGGTGAACTATGCCTTTAAGTCCACTCAAACGAAAGTACTTTTTAATCGCCATATAATTGTGAAATCAATTTGTAGAAAAGTAATATTTGTGTGCACATTTTGGCTGTTTTTGAAGGGTGCGCAACTCTGCTAGCGTACCTCTCTGTCTCTGACCTAGTTTTGTCCATCCCAGCTAGCGGCGCAGATTGCAGCATCACTACAGTAGTGGCAGCCATCTCCCCATCTCATGTCTCCTCCCTTTAACCCGTCTCTTTTTCATTCTCTCAGTCGGTCTGTTCCCGCAGAGCTCCAGAATTGGGCAGCAGGATCAGTGAGGGTGGTGGCTGCATATATTTACGTGCCAAATGTGTGGCAGGTGCAGCCTAATCAGAAAAAATGTTCAGTATTCCCTCAAGCATTGCTGCATGCTTGCACCAGCCAACAAGATCAACTGGTAAATGCTAAATCGAGTGGTTAAGAGCTTATCAATTTCAATTGCCCACCCCCAAAAACACACTAATGTGTTTAAAGACAGTTTACCTGAAAATGAAAACTTTTCATTTCAAACCTACGTGAGTTTGTTTAATCTATGAAACACAATGAGTGCACATTGAGTGTAAAGAATATATTGGCTACTTTTGTAAATATATGAAAGCAAGAATAGGGACCAGAGCTATCAAAAGAAAGCACTGAAAATAAATCAAGCATGTCTTCTTTTGTTGAATGATTGCTTTGTGTGAGGAAGAGAATGATTTTAAGTGGTTATTTATTATTAACCTTCTCTCCACTCAACTGACATCCAGTGGGACTGGATCATTGAGTTAGGGTAAAACTAGATCTGTTCACGTCTGTTCAATCAATTGGTGCACAGAGTTTAAAACAATGATTTGTTCACAAATTGGGCAACACTGTCCCTAGAAAGCAAATTTAACAAGAATCAGCGAGTAATACAATCAATTAAAGTAGGTATCTAGAAGACTGAAATAGTATTTTCTTGTAAAAACGTGCTCCAATACTGTTTACACAAACAAAATATATTAATAAATAAATTGGAATTTTACATTTATTATTAAGAATGTATAAGTAGTACAATGAATTAAAAGTCAAATAATACATTTGAAAGACTGAAATAGATTTGTTTTGGTCATTTTAGAGCTTGATAACTACATTCCTATATATGTAGTGGGGGAGGAAGTTAAAAAATATCATAGATATATACACTAGATATCGCATACGGACCCTGAGCATGCGTCAATAGCGCCGCCACATTTGTACACTGCTCCCAGGACAAATGTCATTCAACCGCACTAGTCAAGACAGATGCTGGACTTTAGCGCTGCTTACGGGTGTAGTAACGAGAAAACAAAGAAAACAAAGCACAAAGGCAGAACATTTCATAGGTAAGATTTCGTTTTTTAAATTTTTTGTATGTTACAAACTTTTGTGCTCAAGTATTGATGATAATACAGTCTCTTACTGCACTGATTATAAGGCAAAGTAGCATCAACTTGCACTGAATTCTAGGCTTATGCTAGTTTTGTTGAATAAAATCAGCAAACAATGAAAAAGAAATATGACAACAAGACGCTGCAGTGCCAGAAACTTGTATTATTGTCGGCTAAGTGAACGAGTCGTTCATAACGGGGATTTATTCACAAACGAATCGCTCCCTCCGTTAGAATGAGAAGTGAAAGCAGGAGAGGGGGTGTGTTTCACGACACGGATTAGATCAAATTTAACAGGGAGGGAGGATAATACATTTCCATGCACACAAACACGCACTTTATCGGCAATGCCCATGCGGTCACTTATCCATCGATGTAGAAAAGTGATGTAAAATTATAATTTTCGTAATTTAAAAAAAATATTTGCGTACTGACCACCGGGGAAAACTCCCGATCATAGATATATGTATATATGTGTATATATCTTTGACTCTGGATGGCCACAGTCCTCCACTGCACCTTGGTCCCGCGTTTATTTCAAAGGAGCGCTACCCTGTACTAAAATGGCTGCTCTATTGACGCATTCCTTCCAATAGACAACAACAGGGTAGGCGACATCTAATGTAAATATCTATGAAAAAATATAATTAAATATTTACTTTCACAGAAAATAGAAGGTCTGACCGATTAAATTGACAAGAGCCTTAATTTATTTTTAATTAATTTATTAAATAATTTTGATGTATAATGAGAAGTTTTGGAGACTCTATTTAATCTCGTAAAAATTTTCTGTAACATTCACAAGAGAATGCAAATAATATGCATTACTGCAAGGATGGCTTCACTGATATATAAACTGAGTTGTGGTTATTTCCCCATGTCACACCTGCTCAAACAGCAGAGATGTCCTTGATCTAACCAAGTCCAAACCTTCCCATCTGCCATGTGGTTTCTGGACCCGCAGCTCAGACTCTCCACAAGAGTGCAGATCACACCTCACTGAACTGGACGTTAAATTAACATACTTATACTTGTGTGCATACACTGGCCAACCTGAAATAATGGTCATGCTGCCAGACGACATTGCTGCTGATAAGAGCATGATCCACTTAGCATATGAAAATATCCTGTCGCCAGAAAAGGACGGTTGGCATTTACTTGAACAAGTATCTTACATACGCAAACCTGACGGTGAAAATGTCAGTCTGGTAATATACATCCAGCAACTGAATGTGTGCAAATGTAGATAGCTTTGAGGTGCAGACAGCATAAAACACTGAACTGGCTTCAGTATTGAGAATAAAAGATAGATTAATTCCATAAGCTTGTCTTTGTAGATTTTTGTGATTTCCAGCACACTACATACAGGAAGTTAGTCATCTGTTGCCATGGTGCATCAGGGAGTTCAAGACTGCAGTGCACTGCATGCGATCTGGCCTACGAGACCAGAGAGAGACACTGTCTCACGGTCTTCAACCGGCTCAAACATGTTGAATCTGGCTTGTCTTACAACAATAAGCGGTTCTGGTAACTCCAGATCCATGTTATATCCCCGGAAGTTCTTGAGATCTGATTAGGTGATAATGACTCTTCTAATGAAATCAAAGTGAACCCTAATGCTCACACCCCCCTGTGGAGACCCTCTAACAAAATATAGTCTGAAACATAATCTATCACTACATACTCTAATGCAGTTCAAGTTCAATTCATGCCATGAGTTCATTCATTGGCAATATTGATTAAATGACTTGTCTTTGCAACTTTTTAATAAACTAGGCTAAATTATAAAGCAGTCATCTCTGTTCAGAAATATGGTATGTCTGCATCTTGCTGTAGTTAATTAACCACACTTAATTTTCTACACATTAGCTGTTTTCATCCACCATTTTTATGCGCATTTTGGAATATTGAAAAAAGAAATGCTTAATGGTAAAACTAAGATGCACATACATTTGTAAAATGCACATATAAAACTAATGAACACAACTGAGTAGAATAAGCTTTTTATCCAATAAGAAAAAATGCACATGAACTAAGATGGAAACACATTTACTAAATAAATTTCAGCATGCACATAAAGTCATTTGATTTTGTTTTAACAGATGGGACGGCATTAATGGACAAACCATTGAACAGACCAAATTGTAAAATATCTGAAATGTTGTTTTGGTCATTCTAAAATCTCTTAGCCAAAGTCCATCATCAAAGTGGTTCATTATTATTAGTCTTAAGCGACTGCACTCCCAAACAGTGGTCTCGCACCACCCCAAAAACCACCTGCATTTAGTTGCATTTAGTTTTTGTCTCCTGAGATGCTACTTATTATACAAGAAAAAAGCCCACACTGGCTTCCCCTGCTGCATCAAATTCTATTTAGCTTTTTGATATTTGGCGCCAGTTTATAAGGAAGCGATAATTTTGTTCTTTTTGACTAATTGCATGAAAACTGATTTATTCGCAAATGTTTTATGCAATTTTCCAGTTTTGGGCATGAGTCTAATCTTTGGATGGAAACATAACTAATAAAAACAAGACCTTCTCATATAATGGTCTTGGCATTTCTATCCTTCCACATGGTCATTCAAAAAGAAATGTTGTGAAGCAACATTGAAGCAAGCCCATCCTTTTCAATTCTGAAATGATGTGATTAATAGCGGATAACTGATGCGAGTAGCAGGCGGTTGTCTGACAGGAGTAGCACATGCAATGCTGCATGGTCTGTAGACTGAATCTGATTTAACAAATGTTCAATGGGTGGTCTTAATCGCCATGGTTAACCGAATTATTCTGGGCTAGATAGAAAACACTAATTCTGTCTAATGGTGGGAATCTACGGTCAGGAGAAAGGTAGTATTCTTAGGTAGCAATTTAAACATAAAAAGCAACACTGGGTAAAGGGAATCCTGATGTTTTCATTGGGAGTTAACAATTTATCCTGACTATTCATAAGCTGATATTTACTACTGTGCATTTTTTAAACCCTGGGTTAACATTGTGCATATTAGTTGTGTTACTGACGTAACAGCTCTTGCATTATACATCCTTGCATGTATTATAGACCTTATTAGCAAGTTTGTTTGTTTTCTAAACTGACTGTCCTTAAACTATAAGGTAACAATGAAATGATCTCTTCTTCATCCCAAATTGTGTCCTTTCTGTCACTATTTCACATTATTCCCTGAAACACTGAAAAGACTTGACTTGTTCCAGACCAGAATGACTTATTTTTATTCTTTTTTTATTAACTCAAAAGAAGATATACTGAAGGATGTTGGAAACCAGCAGCCATTGACATCCATGGTAGGAAAAGCAAATACTATAAAAGTCAACTTCCAACATTCTTTAATATATAAATATGAAAAAAAATCAAGGGTAAGTAAATGATGACAGAATTTTCATTTTGGGGTGAATTGTCCCTTTTAAGCACAATTTGAAAAGCCTTAAAATATATATTTTATTGAATTATTTCTTATTCTTTTATTTTACAGATAGATTGCTAGTGGCATCACAAATCCATGACCTGAGTATTAACTTATGTTTCACCAAAAAAAGTGCTCCTAGAATTTGAAAGAACGTTTGATTTTGTAGGTGTGTTCACACTTTTTTTTTTTTCTGTTGTCCCACTGAGGCTACATCAACAAGACATTTGTACTCTGTGACCATATTATTAATAGTTTTTTACAACCTTTACTAAAATGTAAAAAACCAATATGTCTAGTAAACTTGGTTTAGCTACTGTAATTTTGTGCCATGACATGCACATACAGACATTTTCATTTGAAAAACATACTATAGTAATTTATTGTAAATAAACACTATATAGTTTTTGAACCATTATGCTATAGACCATTTTGAGGGATGTAAACAATAACAATGGTCCTAACGGATTTCCTGTTTCACATTTTTAATTTCCATAGCTTCTGAGAATCCAAAAAGTTCCACATATTGTCAAATAATGTTATGACAGCAGTTTTAACGTTAATATATGATTGAATTGCCTTTTGTTACAGTTATGAAATAGTTTGACAACAAGCAGGAAATGTTTATGGGCCAATAATATCACCTCATTGAAATGGTCTATATTAAAGTACTTTGAATTAATCTGTTGTGATAATTCTATAGTTGCTATGGTAACACAACAACTATAGTAATATAAACAAATGAACCAATGTTGTAGTTTTCAACAACTATATTATACTACTATACACCACATTTTACTGTAGTAAAAACTAAAGCAGGCTATAGTATTATTACAGATTATCAGTTCATGCTAGTTAATACTACAGTATGCTGTAGCATTCATAAACAAAGAGTTGGAAATACTTTGATATATAATATAACACACTTTAATATGTTTTAAAAACACTATTAACTATAAATTACTAAATTAAATAAGTTAACAGTTACAAATTTGGGTTTACCCACACCTATTTCAGAACACCAACCATATACATTTGAATATCAATGAAACAAACTTCTCTTGAGCAACATCTTTCCCCGCGATAAAACCATGCGTGAAAAACCAAGCGCAAATGTAATTTCTTAATGCTTAATCAAAGTTAAGAGAGTAAAAACCTACATTATCGATACCAAGGCGACAGTGCTGAAGACGGGCATGTTCGGCAGAGATGGGCGTGGGGGAGGAAGTGAGAAAGACGCAGACGTTAATTTCGACCGTTACGCCTCAGCCGTTACAGTCAAGGATTTCCGAATGTACAACGTTTATAAAGATTATTTTCATAAAGAGGGACAGTACTTACGAAGCGAACAATGGGCGCGGATGATGAGCGCGTGGCCGAGCAACAGCCAGCCGTGATGCTGTGTGTGTGAGAGAGAGAGACGGGGAGGGCGGGGGAGTAAGGTGTGTCCGCTGCCATGAAAATGCAGAATTAAGTCTATACGTTCCCATTCAAAAAATGATAAAAAGGGATAAATAGCCTTTATGTAGTTTAATAGTAGTATTGTATATAAACTGAAGTGATGAAATACTACATGAGAAAACGCATTAAATCTTACGATTCAGGCTTGTTGCTTCTATTTTCCATCAGGCAATATAAAGTCTTTTATTAGTGTGTGTATTATCACATTTATAAAAATGTTTGTCCTCCTCCATTTAGACTGTTGTAGCCTACTTGCGGAGTCGCCCAGACAAAAGCCCCATGTGGTGTTACAAAGGTCATGTTCAATAAACCACGCTCACGGGGAGGAAAAAAACGGGGAATTTCTCAAAAGGACGTGCTATGAGCTCAGTTTAGTAGCCTAAATGCACATATAAAGAGCAACCTTGCAGATTCACTGGCGATTTGTGTAACCATGACAAAACATTCACATGCAACATCAGCACCATTTTCAGAGGAGAGCAAACTACGAAATCCCTTTACACCGGAGCACCAGGGAAACGTCCGTTTATCGCTTTTAGACATAGTACGAGAGCAAAAGCCAGCAAAAAAGAAGAAAAAAAGGTTATCGATTTTGTCGTTCGTTATACCCGCAACAAACCTTTGTAAAATAATAATAAAATAAAATAAAAAACCTTATATTATACCGGTGTGAGCCACATTATGCACACTTCTAGGTTTTTCCACACCGGCAAACCGCGTGCACGTGAAGCATCGCATGCGTCCCTCGCCCACACCGCTTCGAGATTCATGCACTTAATGCATGCCATGCAAAGAAGGACAAAACAAACAAAAAAGACGTAATTCAATATTCTTTATTTTTAATTAAATGCGTATCGTCAATATAGTGCATCCATGAAAATAAGTGCCGGTATATGCAAATGCATAAAGAAAGCCAGCAGATTCAGGTGCACCTTCTTATCGATGCAATCTCAGTGAAATGACATGCATTTTTTTTCCTTTTTCCCCCTCAATCTATAAAGAAAATCAGGCCCATTATGTCTGTCACACACCCAACAGCCGGATTCACTAACATCCTAAGCCTTATACAGTGATTGCAAGTGTGAAAACTGTGTCGAGGCTTATGGACATCGCTTATTGCTTGATAAATGACGAATCGCTGTTAGATACTAGTCTTTGAGATTGTAAACCGGTTTGACTTACCTCTGTAGCACACTTGCCCAATAACAGAGTTATTGTCTGTCCAACTGCAGCAGTCAGCCAGTGAGCAAACCCTGACAGTTTCTTCAGTGTCCTGCGAAGGGAGGATGGCGCTAGAGAGCGAGAGCGAGAATGATGTCAGGATGAACAGAACATGTGCGCTACAGAACTGTCATTTCACTGATATTATTCACACACGGCTAATGTCTTCGTTGCGGTCAATATTAGATTAGCAGTGTGTTTTCATTTATGGTTTTAAGTGTTTCAAACCTTTACACTTTTTAAAAATGTTTTTTATATTGTTATTATTATTATTATTATTATTATATAGGCTACTAATGTATTTTTTTATATATATATATTTAAATATGCAAGGACCTAGCTTTACTAAAATCAGCCATGCTACTTTTTTGATAGTAAAATTGTAGTAACCTGTTTTTTGGCGCATTGACTTCCATTTGTATAACCACAGTTTTACTACAATCACCATGGTAAAACTTAAATTTGGGGTTAATTTGGGGTTATCATGGTCAACTTTGGTAACCCCAAATTATCATAATATTTGTAGTAAAACTGTGGTTATATAAATGAAAGGTGCACCAAAAACATGGTTACTGCAATTTTAATAAAAATAAAAAAAAGACAAGCATATTTTTATAAGGGTATACAAAATTATAAAACACCTACATTATACTTTGTGTGTGAAAAATAGAGCGTTTTTCCCTTGCGTAGAGAATTCAAATGTATAACTATCTGCAGTTCAAATTCAAATGCATAACTATCTGCTATATACGTTTACATGAGTTTTATTAAAACAAACCCTGGTTTGGTTGCTCTTTTAGTGCAGCTTATTGAATTAGCATGAAAGCTGTCATTTGATCCTTGTGTGCACAAAACAAACAAACCAAGACTGCTGAAAAGATGGGTTTCGGGCAGCTTTAGGACAAACTTGAATTCAAATATGAATGCAACATTGAGTAGACACATCTAAATGAAGCAAAAACATAAAATGATAGTGTCATTATTAAAATGACAGAATGCTTAAGCATGCTGCTGGCCACAATGCTATTGTGTCAATGCTATTGTGTCACAGGTCTATTGTTTGATATAAATGTCAGAAACCTGTCATATGCATTTGTGTGTTTAATGATGGAATGCCTATACTGTTTACACATTGACTCACATTGACTTCACATTGACTCCTTTACACATTTATAGGCTCTTCAATGCTGTCTCAGCTGATAAAATCACTACACAATGTGCACATACATTGTTCTGCCCAGCTCACAGCAATGTTTTCACAAATGTTATAAAGTCCATTTCAAAGCTCATATTTAGAAATCAATTGATCAATATTTAACTCCATTATTTACGCATGTGGCAGATGCTTGCTTTCTATTAGTGCTCTGTGCCTGCTCAAAATTCTCTTTAAAGATGTTATCCAAAAGCCTCTGAAAAATAAATAAATAAATATATATACAGTGCTCAGCATAATTGAGTACAGCCCATTTTGAAAATTAATATTTTTATCCATTTCTCAGTGAATATAGGCAATGTATTTTGGTGCATTTAAACAAAACAGATTTAATAAACAGATATATTTATTAAAATAATATTTTAGTCACCAAACATATTTAGAAATTGAAAGATAATACAATTAAATTCAAGCAAAATATTGAAAAAAATAAATAAATACAACCTATAAAATTTCAACTAGTTTTTCATTGAAAAATTTAAATTTCAACTAAATTTTCCTTTTTTTTATTTGTATTTAATACTTTTCTATAACATATAAATTTAGGTGGACTAGTTTTTGGGCCGTTATTCTGTTAGATAAGCTCCAGATTTGGCTTCAGTACTGACTAATCTAATGTATATGCACATATAATATTGTATAGCTTCCTATTAAAAATAATAATTTAAAAGACAGATTTGTGAGGGGTGTACTTATATATGCTGAGCACTGTATATATACAGATGAAGTCTAAATTATTAGCCCTTCTGAATTATTAGCCACCTTGTATATTTTTTTCCCAATTTCTGTTTAACGGAGAGAAGATTTTTTTCCATATTTCTAAACATAATAGTTTTTATAAATCATTTCTAATAACTGATTTCTTTTATCTTTGCCATGATGACAGTACATATTATTTTACTAGATATTTTCTAGTAATTAGGCAAGTCATTGTATAACAGTGGTTTGTTCTGTAGACAATTGAAAAAGAAAATATTGTTTAAGCGGCTAATAATATTGACCTTAAAATGGTTTAAAAAACAAAAATTAAAACTGCTTTTATTCTAGCCGAAATAAAATAAATAAGACTTTCTCCAGTAGAAAAAATATTACAGGAAATGCTGTGAAATCTTCATTGCTCTGTTAAACATTTGGGAAATATTTGAAAAAGAATAAAAATTCACAGGAGGGCTAATTATGACTTCAACTGTGTGTGTGCGTGTATGTATGTATGTATGTATGTATGCATGTATGTGTGTGTATGAATATATATATATATATATATATATATATATATATATATATATATATA
>CAIGQV010016547.1:6454450-6472395 GCA_903798115.1 Danio jaintianensis
ATATATATATATATATATATATATATATATATATATATATATATATACATATATATATATATATATACATATATACACACACACACACAGTTGAAATCATAATTAGCCCTCCTGTGAATTTTCTTTTTCTTTTTCAAATATTTCCCAAATGTTTAACAGAGCAATGAAGTTAAATAATGGTTTAGATTTGACATATAAGACCGCTACAGTATACATGCATATTTACTAAACATCTTATTCCATTAAGAACAAATGCCCATCTAAAATAAATGTCAAAATAAATTAAGTTTATAGTTGACAATTTTTTTTTTATAGTTTTATATATTTACACAGTTTTTGTTTATAAAGAGTTTGTTTTCTACAATCACACAGTATATTTCTTCACCATAATCTTTAACAAACATTCATAAGTTAACACACTCAAGCATACACACTGCACCATCTGCTCCCCAAAATTAATTCATGTTCCTCAGTTACATACCAAGCCAAGTCCTTCACCTGCACACCTTCACATGAACAGTAAAGCGTCCCTGTGTCCTTCCACCGCAGCACGACCTGGTCTTTTCACCCAAAAGAAAGTGAAATTTGCTAAATCAAATGTATTTTCTTCTCCTTTCTATTGTGGATATCTGGTGATATCTCGCATGCAAAACAACACACAGTATTTGTGGAATGCTGTATGATGAAGAGAGATGCTGCTGCTGATACTCTCAGTGTCCTTGCTGTGTGAGATGATCTTCTGCAAGCCAATCATGTGCTTGGTTGAGGTTGGGTTTGGGTGGGAGTTGTTCAGCAACCTGCCCGCTTGTGAATGAGTAGGCATTTTTTTTTTTGCCGTGTCTGTGAGAGAGAAAGCTAATGTCCTGCTAATTTTTGTTGCAATTGTCTTATGTTGTCATTTGAAACCTTCCTGTATGTCAATTTTTTTTTTTACACATCAGTCTTTAAGGATTTAAATGATCATACTGTTATATTGCTACTGACAGGAGAAAAGCTCTGGCTGTTACAAACACGTTTGGCCGTTAGGTGGCGTCTCAGCCCTGTCACTGTGACTGGTCTCCCTCAGGAAGTAGGTAACAGATTATTTTTTCTTTCATTAAAAGTATGACTTTAAAGGGACAGTTCACCAGAAAAAAAAAAAAGTATTCCTTCGGTTTCAAACTTTTATGAGTTTCTTTATTTTTTGTTTTCTTTTGTTTTGAATTCTGATTTGTGTTGTTGTAAAAAAATTAAGAAATAATAATAATAATAATAACTAAATATATAGCACATTTAAAAACAACAGACCAAAATGTGTTTGGTTGTTCCAATCGAGATTTTGGAATTTTTGTGCAGAATGAAGTATGCTGCTAAAATGATCACCAATGTAACTAGGTGCCAGACTAAAACCTTTTAAAACAAATAATAATAATAATAATTATACTGAATCCTAAATGTAACTGGGAACCAATGAAGGGACGATAATACTGGTGTTACACTTGCTGAATGTCTGAATCCCTGATAGTAGCTGCATGTTAAACCAGCTAAGTGCAATTCAAGCATGGGAAACACTGAAATGCAAAGCGTTGACTTACAGTAGTTCAGTCTGGACATGATAAAGCGTAATAATTTTCAAATGTTGAAAAAGACAGAAAAAGATTTTAGTTTTATTAAAGTCTTCAATTGATGAAAAAAAACAAAACCATTTCTAATCACAGAATTAATTTTGGTTATCGAACTTCAAATGAAAAATGACTCCAAGACTCTTTGGATGATTCTGTGTACCTTAGATGTAAGAGCACCTACAGTAAATGGGTTCAGAAACACTTAAAGGCCCAAACACTAATACTTTGATTCATTCAAGTAAAGGAAATTTTCTGACACACCTTTTTTAATATTGTTAAAACATAATTTAAAGCCAAATAAAGCTGAGTATTAGAATAAAGATGATAACACACATTATGCTTCTGACATAACAGCCAAAGGAAGCATTTAAGTGGAAAATAACACTGGACCCAAAAATTGATCTTTGAGGAACCCCACACTTTATCTGAGTATAGAGTACATTTTGTTTTAAAATTTGTGCCTTTGCACATATATATCATATATTTTTTCCTCCTTTGTTTTATTTGGGTTTTGCTTTCCACATGGTTTTTTATGTGTCTTTGCTCCATTTACAGTTTCCATTTTTAAATAATGTTGTGTTTTAAAGTATGTGTTTTAAGGGATGTCCAGATAATCATGCTGTTAATAGTTTAAATTTAGAAAATTATGATATTTTCCCAGAGCTATGTGTTTTTCTGTTTCCATTTTGTTTAAAAGTGTATGCCTTTGCTCCAATAATTTCATAATTACTTTTTTTTACATTTAGAAAATGTTGTGACAAAATGCCTCACACATCAGTGTGGGATCTTTTCCCAGAGCAATGCATTTAAAAATTGCCAATATTTATTTTTTGTTTTCTGTTTTGCTTTCAGTTTGATTTTGTTTTAAAGAATGTGCATTTGCTCCAGAAATGAATATAAAAAATATTCCCTTCTTGAAAGTGAAAACTGCGACAACCAAAACAAGAACAAGATATATTGTATTTTTAAATGACAGCAATAGGTAATTTGTTACAGTAGCATATTTATTTATTTTTTATTTTTTGAGAATAATCAATTATGTTTATATGACAGTGTGAGGACAAAATGAATATAACATTGTAAGGACAATAGTTATTACAAAGGTATCCTGGCAACAAGATAGGAAGTAGCAGTTTATTTCTGGCTGTTCATATTTTTAGTGCAAAAAAAAAACTTCACAGTAATCCAGCAACTTTGGCTGAGACTGAGACGAATCCCTTCTGGTTCTGCTGCTGACAGATTGTGTGTTTCTTTGTCTGTCTTTCCCCTCCATGTGTCGGTAACACAATAACCTGCTCTTTCTCAATCCTGAAGGACACAGCTGAGGCTAATGTGCTATTTTTGAGTCGTTGTGTTGAAAAATCAAAGGAGATGCTTATGTCCCAAGGCCCAACAATAAGAGAGACAGATGACAGCATCTCTGTTGCCATGAACCACAAGGACACAAATACAATAGGCTTTGAATGGAGAGCTGTTCTGGTTTGTAAGTTAACACTCGTCAGCTGCGAACACACACGTGTCTATCACTAATCCATGAGGATGAGCTTTCTGTGAGTGAGTGTTGTGGATCATATCTATAGTTTCTCTGGAATACCTGAATAACTTTTGATTGGTCAATCCCACCATCGAGGGCTCAGATATATTTTAATATCGGTGTTACTCTTATTTCACTTTTATCTCAATTGCGGAACATACTTATTTTTAAACAGTTCATACAGATATGTTGTATTCATTTTATTGTTTCAGTGTTTGTGTTGTTGGTCAATTGTTCTGCTACACCACTAACAAAAAAATCTTTCAAAGAGTTTGGGTCTTGTTTTTAGTACAAATATCAAAAATTTTGTAAGTAAATTTTTTTTATTATTATTAAAACAAGCCAAATAATCTGCCAGCGGAGTAAACAAAATAATTTAAAAAGTTTGTTTTGTGTTCCCATTGGAAGATTAATTTGCTTATCTTAAGGAAAAAATGACCTAATTGTGACTTGTTTTTTTTATTACTTGTTTAGAAAAATGCTGCTTTGTTTGTTTTTTAGAAATTTGGACTAGAAACAAGACAAAACCTCCAATAAAATGTTTTTGCAGTGTATTGATGGATTAGTTCACCAAAAAAATGAAAATTTACTCACACTAATGTAGTGTAACCTTCATGAGTTTCTTTCTTTTGTTGAACACAAAAAAAAGTTATTGTAAAGGAAGCTGAAAACCTGTAACCATTGACTTCCATAGTGATTATCTTTCCTATTATGGAAGTCAATGGATACAGGTTGTCAGCTTTCTTTAAAAAATCATATTTTGTGTTTAACATAAGAAAGAAAGTTGAATAGGTTTTAAACAACGGATGGGTGAGTAAATAATGATAATAAATCTATAAATGATAATAAAAATAAAAATAAAATTTCATTTTGGGGTGAACTATCCCTTTAAGCTTGATAGCTTTAAAAAAAAAAAAAAGATTGGTTTAACAAAGGCAGATACAGTATATATTGGTTTATTGTTAAAAATCAGTTTCTTTGTTGAGAGAAAAAAAACGATAAGCTTTTTGAGTGGAGTTTTTACTTTAAGAAGCCTAGCTGTTGCGTTCCCATAAAATGGATATTTCTAGTCCTTGATGCTGATTAGGCAATAGCAGTGTTTTAATTAAAATAAATATAAAGCACAGTCATAGATTCGATATTTCTGTGAAAAAAAAGCTTGTTGTTCATTTCATGAAGTATAGGTGACCTTGTTTGCTTCATTAAAAAAAGACTCATGGCAACAGTTTAAATCACATTTTTTATTTGAGCTCTATCAGAAGAGCTTGGTTACACTGAATATTTTGTTGCATTTTTATTTTTTTGTTTGCTGTCACAGACCTGGATTATTTCTCCATCTACCTAAAGGGTAGATTTTAAGGCCTAATATACATCTATAATCACATCAGGGTAACATATCACATTACTGATGGCGCATTGATGATGTACATTTCTTGATTTAAAAGCTTTTACTAAACAACTTCAGATGAAATGCTGGATCTAATTGCACAATGGTTTTACACATGTACAGTAAATGAGTGAATTTCCTTTCATCATTCATCTTGTAAATCTTTAACTCACTGTTGATGCACTGTTTTCTTTTTCCAGCTGTTGCTGTAATCCATTTTTACATGGAAATCTACACATTTAGAGCTGTCTGGCTGCAGCTATTTGAAAGTAGAGGTAAGGTAATTTACATTGTTTTGGTTGGTTGATCATTCACCCAAAAATAAAATGTACTCACTATTTACTCACCATTATGTGGTTCTAAAATGTATAATTGAAAATATAAGAAGATATATTGAACAATGTCAGAAACCGTTAACCATTGACTTCGATAGTAGGAAAAACAATTATTGTGGAAGTCATTTTACCAACCTTTTTTCAAAATGTTCTTTTCTTTTGTGAGAAGAAACACTCTCAGAAATAAAGGTAGAAAAGCAGCCACTGTACCTAAAAATTCCATATTAATATTTTAAAGGTACATAATATGTCCTTAAATGTATATGTTAGTACTTAAAATGACAAACTGTACGTTTTGTGAATGCACCACCCCAGTGACAGCTTTTGTACCTTCATTTTTTGACAGTGAAGAAACTCAAACAGGTTTGTGATACGTAAATAGTGAGAAAAGCATGACAGAATTTGCAGTTTTGGGTGAACTAACCCTTTATTTCCAGTTCTATTCCATTCAAGACTTTTGTGAAGATTGACCCTTGTAGATTTAACTAAAATAAGTAAAAATGAACTGAAATGTATTTATCATGTAAGTAAATGTATTGACTTGTAACATGCTTTGGACTCCAAGGTATCAGATTGTTTAGTTTAGCATTTTATAAAACCTGTGCAGCACAGTTAAAAAAAAATGAAACTAGAAAAAAGCTCATCAGGAAAACTAGTTCAAGGGCATTAGAGAGCAGGGAGCTGGGCTGAAGCACTTGATAAATGGAGAAAAAATGGTCACATTACTGCCTGCGAGGAAAAAAGGGAAACATAAAAAGACAATCAGATCTTTTTTCAACATTTCCTTTTGTATTTGTATTCAGTTGTAATGTGACAATGTCATTGAAATTATAATGCACGACCACCACTAACCTTGCATGTTACCCAGCCATGATGTGTTTAACAAATGCTGTTGGAGAAAAGGATAAAGAGACAAGATTATCATCCACCCAAAAAGAGGTCAGTAGTAACTATATGGGGGAAAATATTTTGATGTGACAACCATATTCAGATTTTTTTCCAAAGACTTGATTGAAAATAGAATAATCTATTTTCTTTTTCATGAATATATTTAAAATGCAATTTATTCTTGTGATGGTATAGCTGAATTGTAGCTGCAGTTACCTCATATGCGCCTTTAGAAAGTATTCTAATATGCTGCTCATGAAACATTTATTATTATATCAATATTAAATCCAGTTCTAAAAATATTTGTAGAAAAAATGATCACTTTTTTTTTTTAGAAATTAAACCTTTGATGAACAGTATTATTTGAAATAGAATTTTATTTTATTTTATTAAACTTTACCCATCACTTTTGATCAATCAATCAGTCCTTGTGGAATAAAAGTATTTAATTTAAAATAAAGGGCTTACTTTTGAATGTTACTATATAAAGAAACTGGTAAACTGGTATAAAAGTAAATAGCAGGCTGTATTATAGCTTTGACATTTTTAGGAGAGTTTTAGCTTTTCATGTTCAGACCTTCATAGTTCACGCAGCCATTTCCATCTTCCTGTCCTGCCATCAGCTGTTCAACCTCTGATTCTGTCATCTTCTCACCTGCAGACAAGAAACGTGATATTTTAAGTGATGCTTTCTAACACCATTTCTTATCTCAAGGTAAATAAATAACCATGTAGAAACAGATTTTAAGATGCTGCTTATATTCCAGTAGATCTTTGCATTGGGTTCGTTAATAGTCTCATAAAGCAGTGTTTCTCAACTACGTTCCTGAAGGACTACCAACACTGCATGTTTTAGATGTCTCCTGTTTGTCACACCCATCACAGGTCTTTCAGTCTCTGCTACTTAGCTGATGATCTGAATCAGGTGTGTTTGGTTGAAGACATGGAAAATGTTCAGAGCTGGTGCATGGTCCTCCAGAAACGGGAATTTAAGGGATTAAAAGGAACTGTCATAAAGGAACTGTTTTGTAATTACCCAATGTTGCAAGTACATGGCGAAGTTCAGCACCCATTACAGTGCCATTTCCTTCCTTGTCAAACACTCGCAAACCCTCAACAAAATCCTCAAAAGTGCCCTGATCTTTGGACCTGGACACATGTTGGAACATAGGTAGAAACGTCTCGAAGTCAATCATTTTGGAGTTCATTTCTGGAGAAAAATGGATACAAATTTAAATCTAAAAATCTTCTTTTGTGTTCAACAGACTCAGAAATAAAGGTAGAATGTCCATATTGGTGTTTTAAAGGTACAGGTCCTAAAATGTATATATTAGTACTTAAAAATGACAAAAATAAACAATCAATGGTTAAGTGTATAATGTCAAGAACAGTTTATTCCTCTCACCCTCAGGTCTGGGTTTGCCCAGTACTTTGAGGACCTCTGCGTTTGTAGGATTTAGACCCAGTGCCCTCATGACATCACCACACTGGGCGTAAGTGATCTTCATTTCACTTGCTGGCGTTCTGTCGAACAGCATGAAGGTCTCTTTAAATTCTGCGTGCGAATGGGGAAATTCAAATATTGCATTAAATGAGGAAGACGGAAATATCTGTTTATTTTCTCACTCTCGGGTCCTCCAAGATATAGTATTTTTTTTTTTCTTAAATAGAGTATTAAAGACGTTTTTGGTACTTGATTCAAACGGTAAAAAATGCATGCACAGGCAAAAAAAAAATCACATATTTTTGATGGTCTGAGAATCAGTAAATTAACAGCAAAAGTTCTTTTGTGACCCTGGACCACAGTCTTATGTTGTGTCTGTATATTTTTGCCAATAGACAAAAACCAGCCTAATCTCATGAAGAAACTATTTTACATTTTGTCATTTTAGTGACTAATTCACACTAATTCATACAAATTCAGTCATGCGAAAATGTAAGATTTTAAAATGGAGACATGCCACCAAACCTCACCCCTAAATCTAACCGTCAATGGGGGATTAGCATATCGTAATGATAAATGTATGAATGAGATTGTACACATTTATATAAATTAGCCACTAAATCAAAAAAAGTCATGAACTGGTTGTGAGCAGGGGTGCCACTGGCCGATTCGGGCCCTATGACAATTTTTTTGGTGGGCCCCCCAAAAACAACCGATATGTTTAGAACGGTACAGGCGTAAGATTGCGTAAGAAGAAGGGGCGTAAGATTGCTCTGACAAAAACTGTCACAATTATAATTTTTTATGCCAAATCATTAGAATTTTAAGTAAAGATCATGTTCCATGAAGATATTTAGTAAATTTCATACTGTAAATGTCAATTTCATTTTTAGTAATACTAAGTAATGTGCATTGCTAAAAAAGACTTTGTATTTTTAAACCCTCAGATTCCAAATTTTCAAAAAGTTATGTATCAGTCCTATATCCTTACAAACCATACACCAAATGGAAAACGTATTTATTTATTTACCTTGTATTTTTCAGATGTATTTTATTGCAATAAAAAAAATTATCTGTGGTCCAGTGTCACATGTGGTCACTCTTTCCCTTACTTACAAAAACATAAAATGCATTCAATTTAGGTTTGTTTAATTGTTTGTAAACTTCTTTACCTTCAATCTGCTCTGGCGTAAACTCAACCTGGGAGGAAAAACAAAAGATCTTATAGTGGAAATTTATAAGCAACTCGACTGATTAATGTTGTGATTACCCAAAATCATTTTCAAATAATACTGAAGGGGCTCTTTTCCCCCAAGCAATATTCTAATAACATGATATAGTTAACATTGGACAATCACAATGGAAGTACAGATGTTTGTAGTTGCCTTAAAATGGTTTCCAAAGTCATTCAACAAAAGTCAGCTGCTCTTCACTCAGGGAGACTAAGAATAACATACGTCTGTTCTCGGACCAGAGGGAATTACAGTAAAAACCCAACCAAATAGTCTGCATAACTCAGAGACCTGCTCGGGAATGCTAAACTGTGATAAACACAGTTTGTCTTTTTGACCTGACAAATTTTTTTTATACTACTTTCATACTTTTTCTGCAGACATGTGTTTGACACCATGAAGGCGCTTTCAAACTCGCCAGACAAGTTTCCATCTCCAAACCCCAACTCTGACCATCAGGTTAGTTAAAGATGCAGATGTGATATCAGATCAATACGGATAAACATTTACGTCTTCACATAGGCACTTAGCGGAGATGGGACTTTTAAACCTAAAGTTTTGTGTGAAACCTTTTAACCTTATTTTATTGATTTTCAGCCATTTTGTCCAGGGCAGCTAATGTGGCATACTTAAATAACAATGTTAGACTAATCAATATCCAAATGGGCTTAAAAAAAAAAAAAACTCAACTGGGTGTCTTGAAATGGTTTAGTCCTTATTAATGTCAGGAATATAAGTTATTTTTATTTAAGTTGATTAATAAATCTAAAATTGATTAACAATAGCAAAATATGACAACTCTCATTTAAATGCAAATTTTGTGTGCTGCAACATCTAAAGTGCTTAGATTTTCTTTAATAATATATTCATGTCTCATATGTCTAAGTTGACACCCTGAGTATTTAGTGAGGTCTTGAAAGTCTCTTTACAAAATTCATTCTTTCTTCCATTTTGTGGTTTGAAACAACATTTATTTGTTCAAATTTTAAAAAGTAATAATAATCACTGCATTAGTCTAGATTTGCAGTCAACATTAGTCTTTTTTTAAAATCTGAAAATAAACCTTAATTTAAAGAGATGGTTCACCCAAAAATGTAAATTCTGTCATCAATTACTCATCACTTGTGTCAAATCTGTTGTGTTTCTTTCTTCTGTTGAACACAAATGAAGACATACTGAAGAATGTTGGGAAAAAACAGCCATTGTCTTCCATAGTACTTTTTATTGTTATGTTCTTTGGATGTCAATGGCTGTTTTTTCCCCCCAAACATTCTCCAGAATCACTTAAGTGTAAGGAAATGGACGAAATATTCATTCTTGGGTGAACTATCCCTTTAAGTGAAATTTACAGTGCTGCATCTGCTCACCTGGATGGTCTAAAACTGAACTGTTAGTAAAATAGTAATGCAGAAAAAAAAAAACATAAATTTACATACTTTAATGGTTTTAAGGTCAAACTGAGGCTCCTTGGGTTTCTCTGGTTCAGGAGGGGGTGCTGGCTTTGCTGCCTCTTTCTTTGGTTCAGCTTTTTTAGGAGCCATTCTTCCACCACGATGATGAGCTGCAGGGTATCAGGAATGAGAACGATAGGTTTTTATACCCTCCTCAATGGGTCAAAAGGCTTGGTCCATCCCATCATCATTTTAACCTCCTCCACACAAGGACAGGAGGCTTATATATTCATTAGCCAGAATCCTGAGACAGATGCATGATGAGAAACTGCATTCACCAGTGCTTTATATTTTTCATAGTAAATATTTACTGAGGCATTTAAATTCCCCCGACATCCACCACCCCCCTCCCCCTCCCCTTTTTTTTTTACATTTGAATGAATGTGCAGGAAGGTCAGATGCAAAAATAACTGTCCAAGTTTTTAGCGCAAACTTTTCATTGTGTGACTGTAGTAAATCCTAACAGAAGGTTTTTTTTTTGGTGATGCATTTAAGGACTATTAATGTGACAGTTCACTAAAAAATGAAAATTTACTCTCTATTTATTCCCCCTTGTGTGGTTTCATACCTTCATGGGTTTCTTTTTTTCTGTTGAACACACACATAATCATATTTTGAAGAAAGCTTAAACCCTGTTACCATAGAATTCCATTTTCATTTTTGGGTAAACTATCCCTTTAAGTTGACTCAGACTTTTTGTAAATGTTCCACAACAATCTAAAATATGAAAAAGATATTTCATTATATCATCAAAATTTGATTATATCATTTTGAGTTATTTAGCAAGTGTAATGAAAATAATCAAGAAAAAGTTACTCACTGATATTTCTACTATCCTTTGTTTAGATTTGAGGTTTTTCAGAGAGACTCTCCTCTGTGTTCGAGTTTCAGGAGATCAAGGGAATTGTTAGGGATAAACCCCTTGTGTATTGTTTTGCTATGAGCAGCAACTGCTTGCCATTCTTGCTTTTTTAACCTCTGAGGTCTGTCACTGAGGCACCCCCTGCAGACACCAGTAACAATAGCCTAGACAGGAGATGCAACCACCTGTTTATTTAACCTTCTCAAACAACTACTGAATGATGAACTATGATGATGAATAAACTACATTATGAAAAATATGTGTTTTACAGGACACTGCTGTTTAAAAGCTCACCAAGGCAGCATTCATTTCACCAAAATACAGTAAATAGTACTATTGTGAAATACTATATAAAATATACTTAATTTAATATTTATTCATTCATTCATTTTCCTTCGACATACTTAGTCCTTTTATTCATCAGGGGTCGCCACAGCGGAATGAACTGCCAACTTATCCAGCACATGTTTTACACAGCGGATGCCCTTCCAGCTGCAACCCAGTGCTGGGGAAACACCCATACACACTCATTCACACACTCACACACACTATGGCCAATTTAGTTTATTCAATTCACCTATAGCGCATGTCTTTGGACTGTGGGGGAAACACGAGGAGAACATGCAAACTCCACACAGAAATGCCAACTGATCCAGCCGGGACTCGAACCAGCGACCTTCTTGCTGTGAGGCGACAGTGCTAACCACTAAGCATTTAAAAATTAAGAATTTAATATGTACATTTTAAAATTCTAAAATTATTTTTTATTTAAATATACTCTAAAGTTTATCCTTCAGAAAGCATTCAAATATGATGATCTACTAATTAAGTTTTCTTTACATATAAAGGAATATATGTATACAATGACAATGACAATGATCCTTCAGAAAACTTTCAAATATGATGATCTGCTATTTAAGAAAATGTAAAGGAATTTCATACATATATTTTTGCATCACATTTATCTTGTTGCTTTAAGACATTTTTGCTGAATAAATGTGTTTTTACTAAAAAAGTAAATAAAAAGACAATTCGATGAACATCCATGCTATTTTCTCCTATGTATGAAAAAAGAGACCACTGAATTCAGAAATATATTGATAAATAATAAAAATCATAAAATTGGTCAATATCACTTGTTTGTCTTTCAAAGGCATACAATATCTAAAACTCGAAATGAACTTTATTTTGGCCTTTGCACAAAATGATGTCATACTGATAGGTTCTTTAATTGAGCCATATTCAAATTAAGTATATCAGTATTGCATTTCTACAGTATGCTTTTGTTTTATGGAGCAGTGTGTGTCAAATGAGGATTAGTAAATAATGACAGAATTTTTTTTTACAGCAAAAAAAAAAGAGAGAGAATAAAACCTTTTTAAGAACAATATTGGAATCTGTATAAGAGGAACTCAGCAGAAAGCTCAGCATCAACAAGAAAATTCATTGAAAGGTATGAAGAATAAGCGAATTTAAATCAAATCCAGTAATCCACTTTCTAATCTGCAACTATACCAATGCTCAGTCTAGGTTAAATTCCAGTTTCATGCTCCGTCTGTCTTTACAACTGTGGTGTAAATCCCAGAAACCTTTAGTGAACCACAGGAGACAGCAGGGGTGGTGTGTAAACCCCTATAACTCAGCCGGTGTCTGTTTGCATTTATAGACAGTACTGTGAATCTTACACCATGACCCTCTTCTGTTTGCTGTGATTTCAGTCCGCTCTTTCTAGGTCTTCCTCTGTGGGATGTCTGTCTCCAGACACTGAGATGCAGTCTCTGGTTTCATGTTGTTAAGTCTACATGAACTCTCACTGACAGAGTAGGAGGAGAAGAGCATTTACAGGATGCAAGTATGTGTGTTGAGAACTTTATATAACTGGGTATGTACTGAATCATCATTCTAATAATGTTTAAAAAATAATGTCATTTAACAGTTTGACAAAATGTAACAAATTTAACAATTTCTTAAAGCAAGCACAATAAACTTATTTCAAAGAGAAAACTTTAGGATTAAGAATTTAATATTAAAGCTTTAAGATTATTTAACTTACCCATTTGCAGATAATTTTTTCCTCGTTTTAAGGATAAACTCACTTTATTTTGACGTATTATTTCTGAAAACGAGACATTTTTTTTGCTTGTCTAGAAAATGCTTCTTGGTTTAAGAATATTTCAATATTTGGACTAGAAACAAGACAAAAACTCTATGTAAGAAATGCATTATTGCAATTGCAGTGTTGAAACTATTGTTGTTTGATAGATTTTACATTTACATGAAATGTTTCATTGCTTATCAGTTCAGTTTTGTGTTTTTGCAGCAGCAACAGTTTCTTCATATATAATGTTTCATTCATATAAAGTTATAACAAAACAGGCTACTGCACTGAAAGGAGCTACATAATACAGAAAAAACAAAGAAATCAGAAGAAACATCAGAATCAAATATTATTGGAGTGTCTTTTAAACGAAATGCCATTTCTGTCATTTCCTTTTAATTGCTTGTAAAATGTACAATTTCTGAAAGTTTTTTTTAGTCTGCATGTATTATATACATATATTATGTATTATAGCCTTTATTTACTTTTACTTTTATACAAACTGTGTATTTTTTGCTATGCTCCACATGAGGGCAGCATTAACACATCTGTTGTTGAAGAGAAAAATTATTTAAGAAGTGAAAGTGAACATTCTGATTTTTCAATCTTGCTCTAAATATGGCTGACGAGATTTTTATTATCTATTGTTACACTTTAATCTTCACTGCAAGTACAATTACTGTAAGCAAAATATAAAACACACGTTTCAATATTAATGTAAAATTAATATGCAGTTGAGGCAATATGTGCATACAGTGCAAACAAGCAGAGAAGATAAACATTCCTGGATTTTTCCTCAGTATTGTGGTCTTCCCAATTGCAGTTTTAATACAGATTCAGAGAACTCTAAAGTTCTTATCTTGTAAAATTATTGTTAATGGGTTAGTATAGGGGTAGTGTCAGATGAACTTTTTTGGACGATCAAACCACTGAACACTATAGTACTATATAGTCCACTATATGAAGACAAATCCTGCATGTTCTTCTAAAAAATGATTATAAATTATCAGTACATTTTTATTCTAAATCTAAATCTTCAAAGATTAATTTTGAAGATTTAATTCGAAAATGAAAATGTACTCACCCTCAAGTGGTTTCCATATTCTGTTTGCTTTAGTCACAAAAAGATATTTTGAAGAAAGCTGACAACCAGTAACCATTGACTTCATTAGTAGGAAAAACTATGGAAGTCAATGCCTGCTGGTTTCCATTTATCCCCCTGCTTTCTTCAAAATATCTTCTTTTGTGTCCAACATAAGAAAGAATGTCAAACCAGTTTGGAATGAGTGAAGGGTGAGAAAATGACAGAATTTCTGTCTTGGGTGAACTATCTGCTTGAATATAGTATTCTAGTGAATTACTAAAAAATTGACCAGTAGGTAGAGCTGTTGTGCTGTCAGCATGGGGTGAAATGACAGGTGTTCAGACAGGTGGATTTACAGTTTCTGTCTGAAATAGAAGTTCAAGCTCAAGTCTGTTAGTCATATCTCAATATACTGTACACCTTTAAAGAACCGTTGTAGATGCATTATCAGTCCCACCATTCAGTCATATATATATATATACATACATAAAGATTCTACTGAATTCGCCATGGGAAAATTCACAGTGCAATAAAGCTGACTTGCGTTTAACCTTTCCAGCAGTATCAAATTAATTCTGAACAGCAATACATCATGTCACAGACGTCTTGGTGTCTCTAGTCCATTACTGAGTTTTCATTGTGAATTATAACTCTGAATGCACTATTGTTGTGTGCAAAGTAGCCCATTTTCCACAAGGCGTTTTTTGTGTCGGCTAAATCCTGCACTAGATTAATCCACTTCCAAAAATTCTCTGGAAATACACACACAAGTCAAATGAAGAGAGGGAACAGAGGATCTGGTCTTGTGCATGAATACTGTCTATTCTTTAAATTTCCTGTTTTCATCTTCGGATACTCAGAAAACATGACTTAATGCAGTTCCTCATAGAACATTGCGAACCATATGAAAATGTGCTTTTGTATTTTCAGGGCAGTTGGATCAGTTGCACCAAGAGCCACTTGCCGCGAGTGAACAGAACCCATCTGTTCGCTAAAATTCTATGAAGCCTGCGTATACTGTTAATAATAGACTACACATATTCATTTCACATCTGTATATAATCAGCTTTCATGGAACCCATTTCTCCACAACTGAACTTTATTTAACTTTTATTTTCATCTAAACGAGTCAAATTTCATTGACTCTTTCTGCATGTTTCATTGTTACAATGTGTATAGTGAAAGTGAGTGGCTTTTTGTGTTGTTATTATTAGTGAGTCACTGAATAACTTACTCAACCGATCATTACAAAAATGTCATTTTACTCACTTGCACCCACACAAACTCTGAGTTCATAAAGCTTGTTCAAATCTTTCTCTAAACTAAATGAATGAACTGACTTCAGAAGGCATTCATGCTAAAACTGACTACTTGTTTGGACATTTATTTATTACATCCTCAAAATGAAATGCTTATTCAGATTCAGCACATGTAACGATTTGTTTAAAACACTGATTAGTTCATCAATAAAACACTAATGGGTCTGTGATCGCACTGGGAGGTCATTAAAGTCAGTGTGAAATCAAAATTATCAATCTTTATTTTGCTAGTGCACATAGTTACTCTTTAAGTGAACAATTAAACTGCAATTGATCCACTGCAAAAAAAAATGTTTGTGGTATTCTTCAATCAAAAATTGACCTTTTGCTTCTGATTGGAGTGGTGTTCCTACTCTGATGACGTCAAGTTGACGGCCTCAGCCACAATATACTTAACCACGCCTCTTTTATCATCATTTTGATCAAAAGTAAGGATGATCAAAAAGAAAGCCCCGCCCCCTACTCAATATTCCGTTTCAGGTGGAAGTAGGCTGCTACATCAACATATAGGCTGCAGAAATAAAAGTCTCAGCAACTTTCGCTTCACGCGAGCTTTAAATTATCAAGCATTACCTTTACATAGTGGATTAAAACAGCCGTCTTCAGCGTGCGCATATGCAATTTTATTTTGTAGACGCGCAATTTGCTCCATCGATACGATCCTCATAATGAAAAAATTTTTAAATAGTCTGGCTCCTGAAAAGAATGTAAAATGCTTTTTATGTTTTGGTATATAAAGAGAAAATACGATCTGTAAAAATATATATTCTATAAATACCTCACTTCAGGTCATGGTGATATTGCAATCTTTCGACATGGCACAGATGGCCTGTGAAGTAATAGACAAATTCACTACATGCATACATACTTTTAAACGTGTGTTCATTTAATTCGCATTATTATAATGACTTATGTTGCATCCACCTACAGTATGAAATAACCAGAAGAACTGCCTTAATTGCGAAAAAAATCTTCACTGCTGTCGGTATGAAAAGGTATAGTCAACATGAACATCCATAAACATTACCATCGTGCTTGAAATACTCCTTTAAGTCTTCATAACCCGGCTTTTATCCCCCAGGAGTGTGAGAGTTGCGAGAAGTTGGCAGAGTGTCAGAAGTTTGAGGCGAAGTGATGATCCTACCTGAGGCGTTTCTCAGGTTTCATTCAAGACACCCGTGCGTAAGCGACAGCTGCCCGGAGCCTGGACTTTCTCCCAGAGCAGCAAAACTTTCGGCTTGGATTTGAACGAACACCAACCTTCGGACCTAGGATCAAAGGAAATCTTTTTCCTGGCTGAGAAAGGTAAAAAAAAATTACCTTATACTTGTCTCATACTTGAAACAGCGTTTAGTGTGTTGGTTGTAATTACTGTTGAATTAATTGGCGTTGAATAAGGTGGCATATTTCAGTTTAGGAAAAATAAGCTTTTATAAATATTATCTTGGTCCTAAAACGTGAGCATTACCTGTCGTACGTTTTTACAACTGAGTTGGGTTAAGTAAGTTATGTCTTATATGGTCTTGACAGTTTCATATTTTCAGTATTTGTCTCTTTCTGTTATTGTAAGACATGTTATGTGCTATTAGATTTAGATGATTTAGATTTAGATATTAGTTTAGATGAACGTTTACACAAAAATCCACCTGCTGAGCCCATTTATGGGTTGTGTTAAGTGCTCTTTAAGACAGTCACGTGTTAATATTTTTACACCTTCAGCGTTTGAGGTAAACAGCTGCTGAATGACATGTAGGCTATTATACATTCATATAATACTTATTACTGAAGAGTAATTACCACTGAACTAAGAATTTTTAAAAGGGAACTGATGGCACTTTTTCTCTGAACACATGGTTTGGTTTCATTCAACTGTCTATAGTATATATAATTGAATGGATTGGCTTTCTCTTTAATGAGACATTTCACCCAAAAATGTATATTTAATCATCATTTTCTTAGACTCAAGTGTAATGTCATAACATGCATACTTTAGGTGTCTCCCTCATTACAAGCTGTTGTAAAAAATAGTGTTATTTCTGACAGTGGATCTTAGTGGTCCCATCATCACAGGGGTCTGGACAACATTCTTTGGTCCCTCCTGATGATGGCGTGGCTTGTGGTGTGCCGTGCCACTAATTTTGCGATGGATCAGTTCTTGTTTTCTCTTGATTGGCATGAATGATACTATGAAGTACTGAGAACCGTCAGTTGGGATGAGAGGAAATAGTGACTTTGGCAGGTGTGCCAGCTGACATTCAGACAGTTCATCATTACTGGCTGTTTGATTTATGTGAGAGCCTATAGAAGCAGGAACTTTGAGGCAAAATGACCATTTTGTTAGTGTTTGGGTATAATGTAAAATGGCTGGATTTGAGAAAATAAGTACACAGGATAAAAGAGAAAGTTTATGGATTGTAATATTTTATATATAAGGATATTTAACAAACATAAGAAGATTCTTATTTGACAAGAATGCATGATAAAAACATTAACTTTTTTTTTTAACTAATTACAAAAAAGAACTGTTCTTTTGAACTTTCCATCTCATCCATCATGGTTTACACAGAATTATTATGCAACTCAGTATTATAAACAAGTATTTGTTTCATTTTTGTTTGCAAAAAGTACTTAAAAAATGACTCCAAACTTTTGAACAGCATTTCTTCTTCTTCTTCTTCTTCTTCTTCTTCTTCTTCTTCTTCTTCTT